>BCLG01003539.1:5710-35805 GCA_001602295.1 Zoysia matrella
AACAATAATTTTACGATCGATGAGCAGAACAGATTTCGTGTGATGGTCGCAGAGTAATCAAGGTTGTGGTGAAAAGAAGAACACAACGCACATCTTGTCCTTTGACGAGAGACTGATCCAGATGCTTATGCCCCTCTGCATGCCCTCACCGCCGGGCATCTCCGCGTGCACCACGCCGCGCCCCGCCGTCATCCACTGCACCCATCCAAGCACGGCTAATAAGTCAAAATGCTTGCTGCCGACTACAGTAATCTGGAACGTCAACGCTGACCAAGTATGCGTGCACGTGTCCTTTGAATTGTTTATACTGTACTTTCAATGCATGACTTGACCCTTAATTACCCACCACGGTGATGTAGTAGTCCGTAGTTCTAAAATATAATTATTTTTAGATTTAGTTAAAATTAAACTTTTATCACTTTGATCATTAATAATATTTATCATATAAAAATTATATTTTTTATTCATCATAAAATAAGTTTTCGTAAAAAATTTATTTTTATATTAAAAATAATATAATTTTTTAGATATTATTAGTAAAAGTTAAAATTTTTGACTTTATTTAAATCTAAAAATACTTATATTTTGAAACAAACAGTGTCATCATCGACCGATCCAGAAGTTAAAATTTATGACGTGTTGTGCAGCTTTTCAGCTGCCGCTTTGCATGAAGTGGAGCCAGACTTTTTCCTTGGTGGAATCGCAGGGCATGTCAATTGATCCGTTCTAGCCCAACAACTTCGTCTCTTTTCTTTTCTTTATTTTTTCCACTATGCACGTGATTCTTCTGTTTCATGCATACTCCTTCAAAAAGAAGTCGTTTTGAACAATGACACAATCTTCGTAACATAACCTTGACTTCTATTTTCTATAAAAAATATTTATTAAAAAGTAACGTATTTATATTTTTATAAAAGTTCTTTTCAAAATAAATCTAGTTATATAAGTTTCATATTCATAAACTTTATAGGTTCAAACTTTATTTGTAATTTATATTTTCCATGTTTGACTAAAACATTGTTCTAAACGATCTCTTTTTTGAACCAGAGAAAGTATTTTTCTACAGACTTTGTTAGAAGTGGAACAATACTAAATCTTTGGTGTGACCTAAGTAAGCTGGTGTTTCTGGTGGTCTCAAATAGTTCAGGTCTTAAAAAATTTCATATGGGCATCAGGAAGTATTGTACTACTACCTTTTTGAATGAATAATATTGCAGCTTGTTGAAGCCAAGACTGCTGACAATTGCCTAGTAAGAACGTCAAATGCTAATAGAACAGGGACCCACGCCGCCACGCGCGAAAGGCAACAGGCAAATGCTACTAACAGCCTTTTTCTGTATGTTTTAATTCTGTTGTTGATGGGCGACCTATAATCAATAGAAGTACCTGGACGTCTCCTGTGTTGATGGTGCCCTTGTGGCCTGAAAAATCATGGTAACTGAAGCTTCCCTGAAAGCAAGAGAAGGACAACTTTTCTTCAGAAAAAATGATCAATTAATTCCCGACAAATTTGTTGTTCGATTCAGACATTCATATATATACAAGGCCCACGTTAGCATGCCAGTTTATTGTTTTTTGGTCAATGGGTCTGTCCAAAACTCTCAAAAATAAACTAACTTCTCCTCCACCTTATATGAGCTAGAGGCTACTAACTCGCCCTCCACCTTATATGAGTTAGAGGCTTGATCCACAAATATCCGTTAGGTACCCACTTGCATCCTTAAGCTCATGATTAAAAAACTCTTACCTCGAGCATGTATGTGACGGACTCGAATCCTGAAGTACCGCAGGAAATAAGCAGCACATGGGAAAGAGGGGAAAATTATCAGCATCGCTTAGAAATGATTATGTTTTGCATCGAAGTAATTGGGGTTCATGGTATCAACTGAAGTTACAAACCTCTGTGGGGGTGATCAGGGAAGCCAGCCGGTGGAGAAACTGAAATAAAAAAAGAGAGGAAAAACAAGGACATGTGTTATATTTGTGTTGGAAATATATTGTTCCAGTATTATATCTTACAACAAATGTTGTAAGTGCATACGTAAACTGACCCGCTAGAACAAAATAAATCCGGACGCGTAATAATTATCCTAAGTGAATGGTACAGAAATCAGCGTACGTACACTCGAACTCGTCGAAAGAGAGGAAGGGATCCAAGTCCGGGAGCTCCGGCCCGCCGATGCTCCGCCAGAGCGCGAAGCCTTCTCCGACCTGCTTCCACTGGCACATCAATGTCCGGACCACCGCCCGCGGGTTGCTCACCACGTCGCCGTCTTGGACCCCAGCACCGCACCCGGCGGCGGCATTCCCCGACTCTGTCTCGACCTCGGCCGTCGCAACGTCGACTGCCGGGCGGTGGTGAGAAGAAGCGGTGGAGAGGGTGGGAGGAGGGGGCACGGGGAGGCAAGCCGTAGTAGTAGACATGGCCGGTGGGTGTACGTGTACGTATAATGCGTTCTAAGACAATACGAAGCGGAGAACGTAGGGGACGGGGTGAGCCCGGTGAGGAGGCCGCGGTGGCGATGGGTGTGCGGTTATGTACTGGTCGTCGTCCTCCCGGCGGGCACGCAGCGGTTTAAATACCCGCGAGCGGGCGACGCAGGAGCGCGAGTAGTGGCTGGCGAACAAGTGGCGCCAAGTGTGAACGCCCGTAGGGAGGTGGTGCCCGCGGCGTTTGTCCGGTGACTTTGCTTGCGTACTGGCGGCGCGGCGTGAGCATGAGCGAGTGGTGCGGGGTGGGCGCCGTCTGTGTCGTGTCGGCTCCGGTCTTCTGGCTCGCGCGCCCCTCCCCGGTGCGGTGTGAACGCGGGTTTTGTCGCGGCAGCGGCTTGCTTTGCTTTCCTAGCATTTGGTTAGCTCGTGCGTGGACCATCACCATTATTGTTTGTTTGGATATGTGTAAAGGCATCTTAACTCCTTGTTTAATTTGCTCGTCAAAGCCTCGTTCCAGCTGAGAGATGACGGCACGTGCAGTTCAATATTCTACAACTGCTCTCCTTAAAAAAAAAATCTACAACTTGGAGAGACACACAGAGAGAGAGAGAGAGAGAGAGAGAGAGAGAGAGAGAGAGAGAGAGAGGCTATTGTGTGAACAGACTCGATGTGCTAGTCTGCTTAATATGAGCCTTCATTGGCTGTTTGGCCAGTAGGTTGGTCATCAGGTCGCAATCATTCGTACTGATCAGCCCCAGCTGAGCTCAACGTGCCAAACCAGTCGAATATGAACAGTACCTCTGCGAGTACGGCGCTGCCCATACATCCCCGTCCAGCCAGCGACACAGTTCACCGTTCATACGTCCCGGGGCCGCCGTACCGGCGCCGGGGCAGCTGCCAGGCGCCGCGGACGGCAGCGACCTCAGAAGGCTGTTTTCCCAGCCCGTTCGTCGATTACATGGTTATATACTACGCGGGACGCGGCCGTGTAATTCACCGTTTCAAATTTAGTTATATCAGTCCAGACTAAATCCAACATTATATCATTATTTTGAGATATATGTCTGCCAGAGCGGCGGGTAATTGTTGTGATGTACAGTCACACAGCCATTGGTAACTAGTCAACTTATTCATATAGGTGTGTATAAGCTCCGGTGTGTATGTGTGTGTATATATGAGAAAAAAAGATACCTCTCAACAAGAAAATAATTTATTCATACATCCACGACTACAAAAACCATTTCTACAGGCGGATTTAAAAAGGTCTCTTCAGGCAGTTTTTTTATCCGCTGGCATTTGTGAGCCTACAAAAATAACGATTTCTACACGCAGGCGGCTATTTTAAGTCCACCGCCTGCACAAAATGTATTACTGCAGGCGGCAATTTTACATCCATCACTGCACTAGCCACTTCCAAAAATTAAAAAAATTAGTTGGATCCAGCTCCCCAGCATGGAATCCAGACCAGATGATGCAGCATGGGGGACCCATAACCACAATCATCACAGCAAAAATACGGATCATCCAAAAACACCGAGCACGAGGAGGACAAGGCACCGCACGCCACCGACTCCCCAGCGCATCGCCGCCGATTCCCGAGCTCTTTGTGCAGGCGGTTAATAATTGTCAACCGCCTGTACTTTAAGAGGACGGGGTGTTGGATAAATCCTTTTTTAGTAGTGATCCAAAATCAAAGTAAGTACAAAGATATATGATATAAATCCATTCATATGACAAGCATATTTTCTACATGATGGAGTATGTTTTCTGAATACAACAACGGATATAATCACTCTATTTCTTTTTATTCATCGTTCTAGCTGTGTTTCTGTCGAGATCCATTGAACAAGCAAAAGTAAAGTGCTAAGCACTACTCCTTCCAGAACCATTATTCTTGACGTTTTGAATATGTCTTGAGTTAAACAAATATAAATTATAAATAATTTTAAAGTGGTTAAATTTAAAAAATGTGAAAACCATATGAATAGATTTGTCTTTAAAAATTCTTTCATAAAAGTATGCATATACCACTTTTAAATAAAAATTTATGAAAAAAATAAAAGTCAAAGTTGCATTTTGGAGACCGTATCATCGTTCAAAACGTAGAGACCGAAGGGAGTATTTATTTTTACTCGCGGATGGGTACCGATTAATGAGGGGGCACAAAGTAAAATGCTAAGCTCTTCGGTTCCTCTTCCCATTCCTAAAACTTCGCTTAAAATGGGATGAAAAAGAAATAAAATTTTAATATGGTACGGTATGACTAACGAGTAGTTTATATTTGATGTGTATATACATGTCTATCTTCTGCCAAATGTTGACGAAATCACAGGAAGAGGGACAATTGTATGCACAAACAAAACTGCCACATCCAAGTTCTCTTCACAAGTGTGAAACCAACTCTTGTCACTGCAACAGTTTTTCTTTGCACTGGTATACAAAATTCAATATATGTTCTTACGACTTTACATACTCACACCTCAACATCATTCTAGGAAAGCTCACATTGATTATCGGCAAGTGAACGTTAAATAATACTTTCTCCATTATAAAATGAAAACATTTCTATATTTTTTTAAAGTCAAATTCTTTTAATCTTGACTATAACATAAAAAAATTCTAATAAGTATTTACATATTATTAAAATTAGTTTGACAATGAATCTTATAACATCATAATACATGGTCAAATGTCATGAAATTTTCACTGTTTATAGTCAGATTTGAAGATCTTTGCATTAGTTAAATTTGGAAATGCTTATATCTTTTGACGAAATGATCAACAGACAGCTACTTTTGATGGGATTACAGTCAGGTCAAGGAATTTTACATTAGAAATTGGTTGTCAGTGGCTTTCGCTGTGTGAACGCCGGGGCCGGCTTTTCAGCGCTTTGCCATGCTACGTGCGGAAGCAGTCGTATTCTGCCTGACAGATGGTCACATCATTGCCAGCAGCTACTACTATATTTATAGGACTTCCGATGTCCGGAAGAAAACTGGCTGTGCTCAAATTTACCTGTTATTTTTGCATTCAAATTTTGTTCGACAGTACTACTCCATTTATCTTTTCTCAATTTATAGTCCATCTTTCTCTTTAATTTCCCAGTGCATTTATATTTTTATCTCGCTACTCATTTCTGAAACACACCTTTTTAGCCTAATTGCAGTGGTAATTAAATTTGAACGAAGCTAGTACTATGTAGATATCCTCTTCAGTCATTGATACAGATACAGGCCATTTGTAGGAATTTGGTTAAGGCCTGACGAGGACATCTCTCTTTTAGATACACATAAGGCTCATCAAATTTGTATTGATGAAACTCACACACGACAGTTTAGATTAGATGTGAGCTCATTTTTAAACACATGTTTTCTTTTCTTTAAGCATACATTGCTACCTAATAATTTTATGATGATTAGAAACACTTCAGGAGCAGCCTGCACTAAAACGGATGCCTCGGTCTCATATAAGCTTCGTTTTAGACGTTCTAGATATGGTTGGAAAGCTAACAAGATAACCTTTCCAACGGCACCGGTCTCGTCTCCAAATTTGACAGAAATTAGCGAGAATCGTTAAAACAAGATGATATTCAGAAACTGCCTCAAGTGCTGTGACATTATCTTTTGGCTTTTGATCGTGTATCTTTTCTAGGCCCATTAGGATTAGAGTTTGCTCTAAGGTCGTCCAAAACTCTATATAATCAGTAACCGCCGTTATTAGAGATAGGTTATGATTAGTTTTCCTCTATTATGAAACAGTTTCGCCGTTTGATGGTTCGTTGGTTTTCTAACTTCGTGATTTAATTCAGATTTCACAATTGAGTTGCGTTCTTCCTTATTCTTGCTTGTGTTCTTCGATTCACAGGCTGGGATTAGCCTTTTTGGCAAGGTCAATCGTGTATGCACGGTTGATAATCAGAGAAGAAGTGGTGCTGCAATTGCGGGGTTCGAATCGTGTTGATTTGAGGCCGAATCGATTGTGTCCCGCATCTCCACCAAATCAAGAGTTATCATGACCTGATGAAAGATCGTAAACCACGTACATATCCAGGCCCGTATCTATACTAAGTGAAATAAAGTAAGTTGCAGCTTAATTAGGAGCATCTCCAATAGTCCCTTTAAAATATCACTTTAAAAGGTGCTTTTTGGGGTCAGCTAAATTTTTTTTGAGATCTATTTTAATCACTTCCTCCAACAGTCCTTTTAAAATATCACCTTAAAAGCAGCTTTTTGGGGTCAGCCAAAATTTTTTGAGATCTATTTTAATCACTTCCTCCAACATCTCCCTTAAATGTGTCCCAATATAGATTAAATTTGGGCTAAATCAATAACCGATCCTATGGTTAGTCGCACAAGAGATGGAATTGGGGACTCTAGAAAGTTCTCCAGATCTACTTTTGAATAGGAGGATTTCTGTAGACCTCGAAAAGTAAGAAAATGTTTAGGTGAGCTGTTGGAGGAGCTTTTTTACACTTTTTCCTCATAATTTTATTTAAGGGGAAAGGGGAGTTATTTAGAAGCTTTTGGAGATGCATCAGGGAGTTTTTTGGAATTATGCACAAATTGAGTGGTGACCTCGCCAAAGTGCTTGCCGATTTGTGGTCGTCGTCACATTGCCCACGGAGAGAAGTTACGCCTGCTAAAATGCCCACGGTAATTTTTATATAGAGTTTGATAACAGATTAAACTAAGCATTGCCGACTCTCAAATTTAGAATCCAACAAACCATCAAACAGCAAAACGTTTAATAACAGATTAAACTAAGCAAAAACCTAACCCTAATGACGGTGACTACT
This sequence comes from Zoysia matrella, assembly GCA_001602295.1. Classification (NCBI taxonomy): domain Eukaryota; kingdom Viridiplantae; phylum Streptophyta; class Magnoliopsida; order Poales; family Poaceae; genus Zoysia; species Zoysia matrella. The sequence goes on from BCLG01003539.1 coordinate 12,939, forward strand.
AATTATATAGAGTTTAGCACGAATACTAATGGGTCTAGAAAAGATACACGGCCCAAAGTACAAAAGATAGTGTCACAGCATCGTAATAGATTCTGAATGTCAGTTTGTTTTGGCGATTCCTAGAGATTAGGAAGTATTTTCTCACGGAATTAGGTCCATTAAAAATTTTATCTCCTTTTCTTTCCATTCATATGTAGAACATCCAAAACGAAGCTCGCATGAGACCGGAGCATCCGTTTTAGTGCAGGCTGCTCATATAGTTCGAGTCAGATTCGAACCTGAGTTGTTTGGATCTTCTCTGAGGTCGAACGTGCGTCGCTGATCTTGAGCTTCTTCAAGTCCTTGTTCATATTTTCCTTGATCCTCTTTAATGTTTTTAATTATGATAAAGTTATTAAGTAGCAATCTATTCTTAAAGAAAGTAAGATATGTATTTAAAAACGAGCTTACTTCTAATCTCAACTGTCGTGCGTGAGTTTTATCAATACTAATTTGAGAAGTCTTGTGTGTATCTAAATGAGGACGTCACTCCTTTCTCTCCGGTCGCTGCTCGCTCACCGGCACCGCGTCCGCCGTTGCCCAAGCTCGCTGACGCAGCCCTGCCGCGCTTTGCCCTACGCTGCCCCGGCGAGCTTCGCCGGGCCGCTCTTGCTGGCCCTGTGCCGCGCCGCACCCGCCTCATCTTCTGCTGGCCCATCGCATCGAGTTCATGCCGCGCCCGCCCCGCCACCATATCCGTGCCGCTAGAACAAGAATTTAGTTCCAAAAATAAACTACTATATTGTCTTAATAATAATAACTCTAAAGCAGAGGTAGTATGGTATGGTGCATACACATCTTGAAATACCGGTAGTGACGTACCCCATACGTAAACTCATGAAAGAGGTGTATGAATGTGCTCTATCCCCATGTTAACAAAAAAAATGATATGCAGTGCATACTCTGGGTCCCGCTAGCAACTTCTGAGAATTATGCCAGTGAATGTGTCACCAGTGCGCGTAGTCATTGACTCTTCGTTGCGGTCCATTTTGAGCAAGAACCATCGTGGAAATATGTACTAGAGAGAGAAAGATGATTCCGCTGGAATAGAATCGTTTGCCGGCGATGGGATTGGGTACTGGTTGTGGACTACGGCCAACCAGGTATATATTCCATCGATGTGATGACCGTTAAGAGTTTGTAAGTGCTACTACATCGTTGGGGATCACAAGTCAAATGGTATGCTCGTTCAATAAAAAATGCTACTATCTCCGTCGTCTCTGAATTCTTGTCACTTTTCACTTTTAGATTTTATATTTAACCATCGGTTTTATTCAAAAAATTTGTAAAAATATCATTTATTTATTATGGTTAGTTTTATCATAAGAGATACTTTAAACATTGTCGGTGTTCTGACCACCGGCACAGTAAAATTTACGTAATCGGAAAGGAGTATCGGTGCATTCTTCGTATTTAAAATGGTCTAGTCTACGAAAGACTCAAGAGTTAGCCTAGTTCGGACCGCCATCGAGGCATAATACTCTATGTCCAGGATTGAGAGAGAGAGATCGAATCGTATGAACTCAAAAATATGAGTACAATGACGGAGGGGCCTCACACGAAGAGGAGCCCCTAAGCTTGTAGGTGGTGTATGTGTGTGATAGAACTGAATGACTTAACCTGTGGACTAGCATCCCCGGTGCCCCCTTTTATATAGGGCCAGACCGGAGTTACATGGTTTGGCGTCTACGGAATCGAGTGACCCCCTAACGGATGGGGCCACGGTCTTCTGTGGGTTTGATCCTTAGACGTCTGCTGGCGCTGGAGCAGATAGTCGGTGTCCTTCGTTTGTCCTTCTTGATAGTAGACTCGGACCCTCGAAGAGTTGTAGTCGAAGTCGGTTGGCAGCGCGGCCTCGACTCCAAACGTCATAAAGAAGGGGGTAAACCCCGTGGTTCTGTTGGGAGTCGTTCGTAGTCCCCACAACACAAATAGATGTTCCTTGACCCACCGCCTGTTGCGAGTCATAGATCCGAGGCTTCAATCCTTGGGGCACCATCCCATTGGCGCGCTCGACCTAACCGTTGGTCCTCGGATGGGCCACGGAAGCGCAGTCAAGTCGGATGTGGTACTTTTCACATAATTCTTAAAAAATGTGGCCGGTAAACTGTGTACCGTTGTCGGTGATGGTGGAGTGTGGGACTCCGAAACGGCAAATGATGTCACGAATGAACTCGACGGCACGGCCGGAGCTGATGCAGGGGACCGGCTTGGCTTCGATCCACTTAGTGAACTTGTCGATGGCGACAAAAAGGTGGGTGAAGCCCTCGGGTGCTGGTCGGAATGGCCCGAAGATGTCGAGCCCCCAGACCGCAAAGGGCCATGTGATCGAAATTGTCTTTAGTTCTTGGGCTGGCAGATGCATCTGTCAAGCATAAAACTGACAGCCACTGCAGGAGTGAACAAGCTTCTCGGCTTCGGAGACCGCCGTGGGCCAGTAGAGCCCCTGGCGAAAAGCTTTCCCGACCAGGGTCCTTGGGGCAGAGTGATGCCCACAAATACCTGAGAGAATGTCGTCGTGGAGATGGAGACCCTCCGCCTGAGGGATGCAGTGCTGAATAACATCGCTGGGGCTCCGCTTGTAAAGCTCGTTGTCAATGATGATGTAGGCTTTGGCTCGGCGTGAGACCTGTCGGGTCTTGTTGGTGTCCGTCGAAAGAGTGCCATCTTGGAGAAAAGCGAAGATGTCCTGTGACCAGTTGGGGACGATGGCCATAACCTCCACCCTGAGGGTCGGAGTTTTGCTGCTGCCTCTACCTGGGGGTCGGCAGTATCATCCTTGAACTTGATCATTGGCTTGAAGAGGACCTCGAGGAAGACGTCGTCGGGGACCGGATCCTGCCCGAGGTCATTCAGGCTAGGGTGTCGGCCGCTTCGTTGTCGTGGTGTAGAACATGATGGAGCTCGAGCCCGTCGAACTTATCTTCGAGTTTGCCAACTTCCTAGCAGTAAGCCTCCATCTCGGGTCTCGGCAGCTTGATATCTTCATGACTTGGTTTACCAAGAGCTTGGAGTCGCCTTTGACATAGAGCTGTCGGACGCCAAGCGTTATGGCCATTCGGAGGGCATGGAGTAGGGCTTTGTACTTAGCGGCGTTGTTGGAGACGGGAAAAGAATCTGCAAGACGTACTAAAACTTGTCTCCCTTGGGGGAGATGAGGACAACGCCAGCCCCCCAGCCTCTCAGTCTGCAGGAGCCATAGAAGAACATGGTCCAGTGCTCGAAGTTGGTGGGGGCCGGCGGCTCTTGAGCTTCGGTCCACTTGGCGATAAAGTTGGTGAGGGTCTGCGATTTGATGGCTTGCCGAGGCACGTAGGTGATGTCATGGCCCATGAGCTCCATAGCCCACGTGGTGATGCGCTCGACCACATTTTTTTCGTTGATGATTTCCCCAAGCGGAAAACTTGCCACCACTCGAATAGAGTGGCTGTCGAAGTAGTGGCAGAGCTTGCGGCTGGTGATGAGGACGACGTAGAGCAGCTTCTCTATCTGAGTGTAGCGAGTCTTGGCATCGGCCAACACCTCACTGATGAAGTAGATGGGCTGCTAGACCTTCAAGGCGCGACCTTACTCCGACCGCTCAATGACGAGGATGGTACTGACAACCTTCGCAGTTGTAGAAATGTAGAGGAGCAGTGGCTCAACAGGTGTCAGAGAGGTTAGGACCGGCGGGGTAGATAGCATGGTGTTGAGCTGTTCAAATGCCTCCTGAGCCTCGACGGTCCAAATGAAACGATCGGACTTTCGAAGGAGTCGGTAAAAAGGCATGGCCTTCTCACCCAATCGAGAGATGAAACCGGCTGAGAGCCGCCAGGCACCTAGTGAGCTTCTGGCCCCCTTTGACATTGCTGATGGGTCCGAGGTTGCGAATGGCAGCAATCTTTTTGAGGTTGGCTTCGATGCCGTGCTCGAAGATAACGAACCCGAGAAGCTTGCCGGAGGGGACGCCAAAGACGCACTTTTTGGGGTTGAGCTTGATGCAGAATTTCCGAATATTGGCGAAGATCTCCTCCAGATCTTCAATGAGGTTGGCAGCATGCCGAGTCTTGATGATGATGTCGTCGATGTAGACTTCCAGTTCTGACCTAGTTGGTCATGATAGCACATCTGCATGCAGCGATGATACGTGGCGCCAATATTCTTGAGCCCGAATTGCATAGTGACGTAGCAAAATGAGCCGAACGATGTGATGAAAGATGTAGCCGGCTGGTCGAAGCCACGCGTGGATATCTGATGGCACCCGGAGTATGCAAAGAAAAACTAAGCGTTTCGCAGCAGAAAGTGGAGTCGACCACCTGATCTATGCGCGGCAAAGGAAACAGATCTTTTGTGCATGCTTTGTTGAGACTCTTATAATCAATACACATTCTCCATTTCCCATTCTTCTTTTTAATTATTACAGGGTTGACCAGCCACTCGGGGTGGTAGACCTCTTGGATGAACTTAGTATCTAGCAGCTTGGTGATTTCCTCTTCAATGGCGCGGCGCTTCTCATCGCCAAAGCGTCGGAGATGTTGCTTCACTGGTAGGGACTCGGGAAGGATGTTGAGGGAGTGCTCGGCAACCTGCTTCGGGATGCTCGGCATTTCGGATGATGCCCAGGCAAAGACATCTCGATTTCGAACGAGAAGGTCGACGAGCGCGCTTTTTTATTTGTCAGAGAGTGTTGTCCCAATCCTGGACTTCTTGGTCAGATCGGCGTTGTCGAGGATGATCTCCTTGGAGTCATCGGCTGGTTCGAAGCACGTAGAGGTTGAGGGCTTGGAGTCAAGGGTCTCGGTCAACACATTGGATTTGCGGATCTCCTCGAGCTGAGCCGACCCTACGAGGGCGATAGCCAACTCGCAGCTCTCCTGCTCGCAAGCGTGAGCGTGCTTGAAGGGAGACGTCACAGTGATGACGCCTTTGGGCACTGGCATATTGAGCTTGAGGTAGACGTAGCTGGGGATAGCCATGAACTTGGCGTAGCAGGGTCGGTGAAGGATGGCATGGTTGGCGCCGGAGAAGTTGATCACTTCGAAAGTGAGCTTCTTTGTCCTGAAGTTGTCGTGGTCGCCGAAGTTGACTGGCAAGGTGATCTGACCTAGAGGAACTGCGCTGCCCTCGAGGATGACGCCATGGAAAGGGACCTGGTTCGAACGGAGGTCAGACTTCGAGAGCTTAATTGTCTTGAAGGTGTCGATGTAGAGGATATTAAGGGCGCTGCTGCCATCCAAGAAGACCTTGGTCAGGCACGTGGTGCCGATGATCGGATCGAGCACCAGGGGCAGGCGCCTTGGCTGAGGGACGTAGTTGGGGTGGTCGGACCTGTCGAAGGTGATCGGGGCATCTGACCACTTGAGGTAGGTGGGCACAAAGGGGTTAGTGAGATTGACTTCCCGCCATGTTTGCTTCAGGTGGCGTCGTGACTCGTAAGCCACAGGCCCGCCAAAGATCATCAGGTAGTCCTCCGGCTCGGGGATGGCATTGTGGACGTTGCCCTCGTCTTCCTTCGCAGGAGGGTCGGGATTCTGAGGTTGGCGGGAGTCGGGTCGAAAATGACCTCTGTAGAACGCCCGCATCAGATGGCAGTCCTGCAAGGTGTGCTTAACGAGGGTCGTGTGGCTGGTGCAGGGCTTGTCGAGCATCTTTTCGAAGTGGTTGTTGTTGACCGGCTTCTTTGCTTGGGTCCGGGGCTGTCGCTCGATGACACCCACAAACTCTTCATCTTGCCACCGGTTCCTCTACTTCTTGTTCCTCGAGCCACCCCTTGACCAGTCGTCCCTGTGGTCGAAGTGCTCGTCAGAACGGTTGTCGTTCTTGCGGCCGGCCTTAAACTTTTCCTTATTCTTGGTCTGATCCTAGTTAAAGTTGGCCTGAACGGCCTCCTCCCAGATGGCGAATGTGGTGGCGATGTCAAGAAGAGCAAGCCGTCCGAGGGTTTTTACTCCCCAGCTTGTGGACAAGCGCCATGGATGTCGTGCCGCAGGTGAAGGCGTTGATGACGTTGACGTCGCTCACATCGGGCAGCTCATTTTGCTTGCACCAAAAATGCTGGATGTAGCCACAGAGCGATTCGCCGAGGTTCTGATTGCAGCTCTTCGAGACCCAGGAGTTGCCCGGGCGTCTGTAGGTTCCTTGGAAGTTGTCGACGAAGGCCCGACGAGGTCAGACCAGTCGCGGATGCTGCCCTCAGGAAGGTGCTCGAGCCATCCTCTGGCCGAATCAGACAGGAAGAGTGGCAAGTACTGGATAGCGAACGAGTCGTCCGCGCCCCTAGCCCTGCACGTAAGACGAAAGTCCTCGAGCCACTGAGTAGGGTTGGTCACCGGTGTATCTGACGATGTTGGTCGGAGCACAGAATCTCTGTGGAAAAGGTGCTCTCCGGATCTGGGACCCGAACGCTCGAGGCTCGACCTCATTTGGGCTGAGGCTCTGGATGTGGTCGTAGCTGTGCCGACGACCGTGACGGTCGGGAGATCATTCCCGCCTGGACTCGGCGTAGCGCTCGCTCCTGGCTTGCTTTCGCGCGTCAATGGTGTGACGAGCGTGACGATTGTTCCCAGAGGCACCGGCGAACGTTGCTAGCCGGTGGATGAGGATCTCGCGCCTCAGCCCGACCGCGGCGACTATCACGGGACAGACTTCGTCGGTCAGCGCTTGGCCAGTGAGAGCTGTGTGTCTCGGAGTGCGGTCGAAGCGATGGTTCAGGGTGTTAAAGCGCGCCGTCGAGATAGACACGTAGATGATCGTACGTATCCTTAAGCATGGGATTATCGGGCGTGGCGGACTCGTGGAGGACGTAATCTATTGTCGCCAGATTCTCGTACGGTGTGTCAAAGACGGGTGTACCACCGTCTATAATCTGTTGATAAGTGGAACGAGACCGGGCTCGGGCGCCACCGCTCGTCGCATCAGCACCTTTACCCAGAACATCACCTCCGGATGCAGATTTGCGCCGGAGGGTGTCCTCAACGATGGAAAGACCGCGATGATGCGGAGAAGGGACGTTGTCAAGAGCCTTGTCGGGAGTATTGTTCTCCGCAGCCTTGGTAGGCTACAGCATGCGGCACTCTCGAGCCGGGTCATGGCCCAGCACATCGTGAGGCAGACGACGACGAGGCGAACGATGGCGAGGCGAGTGCCGCTTGCGCAGAGCCTGAAGACGAAGCTCACCGCTGTTGTCAGTGACGAAATCCAGACTTCCAAAACTGAAGGCCTGGCCAATAGCAAAAATGAGGATGTTCCACGATCGACCATCACGAGAGATGACAACCGCAAAACTCCCAAAACGTAAATGAGAGATTGAAATCTCTCCCACCAAAGCGAAAATCGAAGCCATCAAAAAGCGAAGCGACAACGCATCACGAAAACCCCCTTCCTGGCGCGCCAACTGTCGGTGTTCTGACCACGTGCACAGTAAAATTTATGTAATTGGAGAGAGTATCGGTGCGCTCTTCGTATTCGATATGGCCTAGCCTACGAAACAAGAGTTAGCCTGGTTCGAGTTGCCATCGAGGCGTGATACCCTACGTTCAGGATCGTATAACTCAAGAACACGAGTACAATGGCAGAGGAGCCCCTGCGCTTGTGGGTGGTATGTGTGTGATAGAACTGAATGACTTGTGGACTAGCATCCCCAGTGCCCCTTTATATAGGGCCGGACCGGAGTTACATGGCTTGGCGCCTACAGAATCGAGTGACCCACTGACGGATGGGGCCATGGTTTTCTGTGGATTTGATCCTCTGGCGCCCGCTGATGCTGGAGCAGATGGTCGACGTCCTTTGTTCGTCCTTCTGTCCACCGTGGGGGGACAATAGTAACTTTACCGCTTGGCTTTACTACCTGACGGACAACTTTACCTCCCGTCGGATTGCTTTACGTGTTTCTGGAATGCTTTACCACCCTAGCCTAGTTGCTTTACCGCCTTTTGAGCTGCTTTTCCTCCTGCTGTACATCATCAGAAATCTCTGTATCCGTCAGCTGGATCGTTGGAGCAGCGGCCGGCCCTCAGATGGGCTGCCAAGTCTTGTCGTTGTCCAGTTCTGGCCCTCGGGGGTCGAGACTGCGTTAGCGATTGTGGTGCAGGTGTTGGAAGCGGTCGGGTCAGGTTCCCCAACCCCTAGGGGCCGGGTCATCGTCTTTGATTTGGTTAAGTCTTTCGTGGGCTGTAGATGGGCCGTGGGCCATACTTCGCAGGTGGGCTTTCACGTAGAGGCCAGGTACGTAAGTACCCGGCTACCCCGACAAACATATAATTTATTTTAATATTTGTGCAAGTTTGACGAATAGTCAAATATGATGTCTAAGTCAAAAGTGTCAAGAATTTAGGGGCGGAGGTAGTAAAATGTTAATCCACCGCACGAAGCTGAAACCTTACATTGGAATATGAATTAGGCACTGGTGCCCACAATAAATTGATGAGAAAAAGCTTCAAATTAAGTAGAGACTGAGCAGATCTTTACCCCAGGGAACTTCCTCCAACTATTTAGGTTGACCCCCTCCCCCCCCCACACACCCGGATACACACAACCACCACCAATACCTCTGCCAATCCAAGCAAGAACACTCCATGCTTTTCTATTGAATAACATCAGCGACAAAACTATCTTGCATGGATAGAACTCCAGATCTGGCACGACGCACTAAAGCTCAACTCCGAAGTGGGCGGTGTTGAAGTGGCACGCTGAGGGCTGGGTTCACCATCAGGTCGAACTGCTGAATGCAGCTCTCGATGTTAAAAATCTCTTAGTGGAATACAAAGAGATAGTGGGCTCATACCAAAGGCCATGGAGATCATACCAAAGGTCTTTGAAGCTCTATATATTAATATCCTTTGTACACTTAAGAATGTGATGAGAAATGAGAAAGAGACCGGAAGCTCCACCTATATAAGTGTGTTCATATGTCAATACTTGGGATATTGGGAATAGAGCGATTCTACAAACATCTTCTCACGTCTCTTTCTTGGGATTGGGTATGGGAATGGATCCTGGTGGATCCATAGCGAAGATTATTTTTAACATGTTATCGGCACGAGTCATATGGTTCTTGATAGAACATAAAATTCAATATAGTTGCAGCTGCATATAACTTCTAGTAATACCTCATAAAGCTTCAGGCTTTAATTAATTGCAACTTTCTTTCTTAGTTTGATATTAGCCAAGGTCCTTCGGAGATTTGTCAGGTATTCTTCATGGATAAGTTCACTGGCTAAATCTTGATAAGATAAAACATATCATTAGTCTAACAATCAGGCACAATGAGGAATATAATTGCTAGTAACACAATTTATACCTTCTGGGTCATGTGGATATTGCCAATATAAACATACAAATGAGATTATATATGATAGCTACATATGCATGAGTGTATTTATATACTTCTTGTAATACTCGTAAACTGCATATATTTAATTTGGCACACTTATGGTGCTTGAATTCCTCATTTCACTATCAATTGGGTCTCTACGGGTCACTATCCTTTTAGTATTGGTGTATTTAGACTCATCAAAGATTTAGTCCTTGAAGGAAAATTCCTTCAGGGAAAATTATCTCTAACAGAGGTAAGTGTTTCTTCAGAAAGCAAATAATGGTTTGAGATATACATGTCATGATATGTATCTACATCCTTCTAGGACCTCTTTATATTTTGTACTACACATTTTAATTTAGATCTTTGCCAAATATATTTTGCATCAGAACACAAACTTACATACCTCATGTGTGAATTGATCTTTTTCATACCTATTGAACCATCACCTTTTACCACCTTGTTGGTTATATAGTGACCGATAAATGTCTGAACATCATGTTCACAACTTTCATATGGTGATTTTGATTCAGCCTCAATTGCAACTTATTGACCCAATATGAGAGCTTCAAGCACTCATGCCTAGGACTTTGTTTTAGATCTAGCTCTCTCTAAGAGAAACTTAGCAATTTATAGAAGAGATATAGTTCGAGACATTTTCTTCCAACATAAATATTTTCAATAAGGATCTTTGTTGTTTCCCAAGATAAAGGATCCATAGTTGTTCCGTGTTCCTAGTACCATGATAAGCGCGCAATTGCTGGGACAATCCTCTTCGTGAGGTACCTTCAGGGTGAAATTTCCTCAAGAATATGAGGAGTATAACTTTATATGCTTTGACTAAGGCAATATGATTTCTCATTTGCAGGCGTCCCAGCAGATTTTGATCTAGTGCCAACTAGTCATACATGGATATAATATTAAATCTCGGGTATATCCATATCTACTTCTGGTAGTAGCAAAATAATTATTTAAAAATTATATTTCATTTCTCCTCAATAAGATAGTTTTGGCAAACTCCACACTTCTAATGTATTGAAGCATAAGCTAAACAATGGTCTTGTTTGACTTTGTGCTTATTAAATCATAAATATCAAGGCATTCTACAAAAATGGGTATCTTTCCCCCTAACGCCGAGATATTTAAATACAAGTATACTCTATATCCCAAGCCAACCACTTCCAGTGATGGCTAATATATGCTATGGTGGTAATTTATTTGAAAACATAACGTACTTCAACAAGGTGATATTTCTATTTATGTGCAGTGAGCTTGACTCATGATTATTGGAGTGGCACAAAAAAATATGTATTCTTATTTTCATTAGAATTACCCTCAACTAGTAGTAGATTACAACTACAACTCACTCATGTTCCTCGGTCTTCAAGACAAACATAATATGCATGTACCAATGCAACATATTCATTATTGTATAAATCCTTCTAGGATAATGTATAACAATTATAGTCCATATATGACTATTTTGCAAAAATACCTTCAGGGTCATTTATCTTATGTAACACTTCATGTTTTTGAATAAAGAAGCCAAGCTATTCAAGTTCGAAATCATGGGATCCGAGCTCAATTATGTAAAACCCTTCACAACAAATTCGTGTTTTACATAAAAATTCAAAGTTCAAAATGTACGTTCAAACTTTTTCAAAGAAATGTTACAAAATAAAATTTTATTATGAAAGGTATTGAAAAGACTTGAATTTTAGAAATTTTTATAAATTTTATTCAAAGTTTAAGAGGCCCCAAATAAATTATTTCTCTTAAAATGATTTCCTGTCTTGTACATTTTGTAAAATAAAATCTTTTTCGAATTTGAACTTGGGCCAAAAATACAAGTTGTTCCTTTTGAAAAGTTCTACAACTCTACAAAATTTCAAGATTTATTGAGCTCGGGAAGTCAGTGTTTCGGAGCAAAAACAGAACACAGCGCAGAAAATCAGTGAAAATCAGGAAAATAGAAAAGAGTGCGGGACCCACCTGTCAGCCGCACGCTGCCTTCTTCCCCAACCTACACACGCCAGCGCTCCTGCTAGCTGCCGCGCGCGCGCCGCATCACCCCTGCATGCCGGCCACGCACCCGGCGATGTGCCCATACGAGTGAATGCGCGCGTTCAATGCCTCTCCCGGCCGCAGCTCCTTGTTCACTCTCTCTCTCTCTCTCGCTCAGTCCACTCGCCTGGCCGCCCTTCCCCTGACGCCGCCGTCGAGCGCCATTTCGGGCCGTGCCCAACCCCCCTGGCTCGGCGAGCCGCTGCACTAGCTCTCCCTCCAGCTCCCCCCCAATGCAACTCGCCTCCTTCCTCACCGAGCCCGGCGGATTTTGGACTTTCTCCAAGTTCCGCGGTTTCAAGCCGGCCACCGCAATTTCTTCTAAATCTGACCGGGACATTTCTTCAATCCTTCTTGGATTCTAGTGGTTCACCTCCTAACGCAACCTTGGAAACCTTCAATCCAACGATTTTTGGGACAATCGCACAGGTACTCTTGAAGTTTTTACGTTGGCGCTGTCGAAACCAGAGGGCCTCACCACTGCCGACCCCTTTCGAGCCTCCTGCATCGACGACAACCTTCGTGCCGGTGTTCTCACAGCTCCGATGAAGCTCTAGGGTCCCTCCTCCTCGCTCCTCGTGGACCACTTCCTCCAGGGGCCACCGCCGAACCTCGCTGTCCACCGTTGCTCATCGCCGGCCGCATCCCGGTGAGCAAATCAGGCCGTTGACCCCACCGAGCTCCCCGCGCCGCGGCGACCCTCTTGGTCCCGGAACTCTCAGCCGGCAGCCTACTCCGGCGAGGCGCGCTGCCATGGCCGGCGAGGCGCGCCATGACCGTGCCAGGGCGTAGCGCCTGGGCCAGGCAGCCCTTGTTGGGCCATTTTCGCGGCCCAGTGGCCAAGCAGGCCACAACCGGTGACCCATTCACTGTTCCTGTTTAATCTCGTGAAAATACTAAATAATTAATCAGAAAATGGTTTAAAGTTGCAAAAATCACAGAAACTTCATCCTAGCTCCAAAAATTTCAAATAAAATACCATTGGAATCCTCTCATCATGTAGAATATTTTAAAACTTTCAAAGTTGCATTTGATGCATTAGAATTAATTCTATTCATTAATCAATGTGCATACATGCATACAATCATTTTCATGCATAATTAAAATATAAAAATTTTATATTTATTTTCTACTAATTACCTTCTGTCATCCTAGGATTAATTAGAATTTATGTTCATGTAGATTGTTTATAAATAATTATTTACTATTAGTTAGAGATTAATTCATTATAAATTCATATGTTAATAATAAATTGCAAAATCTGTTCAGAAATTAGTTCATAACCATACTAATATTAAGAGAAACTAAAATTATAGTTTATGCCTTCAAGAACCATAGTAAGGAAATTTAGAAGTAATTTCCCTATTATGAACTATTTAGTATTGTATAAAAAATCACTCTTTTAGGTAAAAATTAGAATCTTGCCATATAATTACAGATAGCATGTTAAGTTAATAAACTCATTACGCATGAAAGCATTCGCATGTTAAATCCTTGTTATATGTCTTCAAGAGCATATCATCGCATTATCTTAGCATTTTATTAGGTGCATATCTAATCGCGCTCGCATATCATTTCATGCAATTAAGAAACGACGTGGAAGACCAGCAACTTGATCTAGTTGCTCCGGAGTCGTCCGTCGCTAAAGATCTTCCTCTTGTGTGTGCTAACTCTCAGCAAACCGAAGGCAAGCCCCAGTGCATTAACCTTATTTTAAATTTTTATTTTATCACAATATATTTTATGGTTAATGTATTGTGCATTAAGTTGTAGGAGTTGTTTGAAACTCTAGGATGCATGATATTACTACTTACCTCATTTGAGTATATATTGGTACAAGTAACTCGATGTAGAGCTAGGCTATGAGTTCTAATAAATGGTAGAAGTCGAGTGAATGAGAAATCTCACTCACGAGCTATTGGTTAATTTTATCCCACACTTGAATAAATCTAAGACCGGCCAGGGATAGTATATAAGAGGGTTTGAGAAGGCTGGGCCTACACGGTGGTAGCTCCGTCTGTGTCGGTTAAGGACCGATTCGAGTGTGGCCCTATTGAACAAGTTTGAACGTACCGAATACATACTGAGGACATGGGACCTAGGAAACTGATGTAGCAAAACACCATAGTGGTTGGATGACCCTCACCTCTCTTTTGGCAGCGGCGGAGAAGAGCCTTGTGTCTAACCATGGATATGTCTTACATGGTGATCGCGTGGAGGACCCTGTGCTCGGAAGAGGTGCGCCTATTCGGACTGGCCCTATGGGTTGAGCGAATGGTGGCCACGTGCGGTTTCCGAGAAGCGCGTATGTGTCGTGCACTTCGGGTTTTCCCCAGCTGGTGTAAATCGATTATAATTGCTGCCCCTCACAGTAACGAGTACCGCTTGTTCACTGCGTCTTGTCGTAGCAACAACTAGACTAATAACAATAATAACATGATTTGTTTGCTTAGGTATAGGTAATTGCTCGGCAACCATGCTTGCTCTAGTTTATAGTGCAAATTAAATCTACATTTTCGGGAACTTAAATTAGTGCTAAAAGTTGAAAGTAAGGATGCACTGCTAGTGTTATGTTTTATACAAATGGCTATCCCTCTGAGTCAGCCTCTCATGCTTAGGAGTTGGTTGTAGTTGGTCAATTTTGACGGGTAAGTCTTGCTGAGTAATTACTACTCACGGTTTGTTATTTTCCTTTTGTTGGGTGTAGCTCTTTCTGCAGGTAGCTGGTGTAGATGTTGCGACCTAGGAGTGTGGGAAGGTGAGGCTCCTACGAACTGGTCCTGTGAGCCGGTTCCCTCCTCACCAAACTCCGATCGCGAGGAATGAAGCATGTCTTGGGGCAAGATATGTTCTATAGTAGAAAACCGCCGTATCTCTTCCGTATCGCTTCCGCTATGTTTTAAACTCTGTTTTATATCTCTTCTAAGACTACTTGAACTCTATTGTAAGACTTTAATTGGTTTTCTCTATTTTATATTATCACTCGTGTTGTACTATTTAGGTATCGTTGCTTAATATCATCCGAGATTGGTATCAAAGCTATATCGCGGTTAGCACAACAAAAAATGAGTTATTTTCGAAAATTTAACGACGGTGAAGTCCTAGTTAGTCAGCCCGCATAAGGACTATATTATTTTAGTTCTTAGGTGGCAATGCTAACTTTGCATTCATGCATTTTGCTTTTCGTTGTTTAATTTTCTTGCAACGACAGCTACACTCAGATAAAAAGGTAAGGTACGCACTCAAATGCGGTGATATTCGAGGGCTCATCTATATGAGGTTCAGGGGTATGAAGTGTCCCGTATAGCGATCAGTACGTGAAGTGAATATGTTCTTCAGAACATATGAAACATTTGCCACCCAATAGAGAGTGCGGCCATTCATCACCTAATGGTAAGTGTGGACCTCTTGTCGTGTGATGCGAATCATGGTCATGTCCCTCAAGACGTGGTTTACCCATATGGCAATGATACGGGATGTAAGTTTTTCTTTTCGTATTGCTTGCTTGTGGTTGTGTGATCTTTTCTGCAGGTATGCTAACTTCGAATTAGTTCGTTTAGAAATCGACTAACTTGTGTGTTGAGAGATTGTGTTTGCCACCGAGGTCCCGTATGGTCACTATATTAGACCAATTCTTTTTGGTTTTGATGAGGACGTATGACTGATATATTATCATTGCATCGCATTGCATTGCATTTGCATGAAAAGTTAAAACACCACCCACCTAAATTATCCTCTGAAAATGAAAATCTGGATCTCCTTGTTTGGGTCTGAAATATTTTTTCACTTGTTTTCTTGACCCAAAATTCTCCAAGCTTTAGTACCAAATAGGTTCTAATCATAGTTACTCCTGTTTTCAGTTTCTGCTGCCAGCTTCAAAAATTCATATCTTTTGATCTATTGCTCGTATGAGGGCGAGTAAATATGCGTTGGAAAGTTATGAAAGTCCTCTACAACTTTGTTATTCAACTCCAGTTCTGATTCTGTCTCTTTTAGCACCATAAAGGATTTTTGTGACTGCTGTCAGTCCAGAACAGATTTGGCGTTGTGCTGTTTTTGGTCATATCTCACATACAAGCTATTGTGTCAAGCAAGTTTATCACTTGTATGCTGACCTTAATTCATGTATTAAGTAAGAAACATCGTTTGTTGTCCAAGAGAATGTTCAAACTTTGTTTTAATATTCTCTCCATCTATGACTTCTGTCAAGTTCCTTACTAATATTGTTTGACTTGTATGGCAGAATGGTGGGTACTTGTAGCATGACTGAGATCTATGAGGGGCAATCCTCTCAGCAAGGAGCACCTCTGCAAGTGCCTCCACCAGCACCACCGTCGAGTAGTTGATGGCCACTCAGAATGAGCTGATGCGAATGCTGATTCAAAACCAAGGCAAGGGTGCAAACGGCAATCAAGCACCTCAACAGCCGCAGCAAGCAACATACTCAGAGTTCTTGGCAACTCACCTGCCAGTGTTTGCTGACGCTGCCGATCCTCTGGACGCAGATGATTGACTTTGCACCATCCAGTCTAAGTTTGGGCTTATCAGATGCACTGAGCATCAGAAGACTCTATTTGCTGTCCAACAGCTTCGTGGTCCTGCTAGATGAAGCTGCACTGCTCGCTGATCATCAAGTAAGTTCAATCACCAGCAGGGTCTTATGAACCGCAACCTACAGGAGTTTCTGAATCTCCGACAGGGTCAGAATAATGTGCATGAGTACTCCTATAAGTTCAATCACCTTGCGCTGTATGCCTCTCACCGTGTTGACACCGATCAGAAGAAGAAAGAGTGTTTCAAGAGAGGTCTGAGTACAAAGCTCCGTGATCGCCTTGCATCTACAACTAAGGTACTTTCAGCGATTTGGTGAGTGCGGCTATCACCCAAGAGGTTGCCATACGCACCCACCAGGAGGAGAAAAAGAAGAAAAGAGCAATGGTTGGTTCTTCTTGGTTCTTCTAGCCAAGCTCCTCCAAAGTATCGTCTTGCTGTCACTTCTCCTATAGGTCAGAGGTTTCGGGCTGCAATGCCGCAAGGGGGAAGCTTTTGTCCTCCTTCATTTCAGTAGCCAAGGGCTCTTAATGCTCCACCTCAGCAGCATACTCATAGGTCTAGGACCTCCACTGCAGCAAGCTCTCCAAAGTGTACGGTCTGGCGTTTATCCGTGCTACAACTGTGACAAGACTGGCCACTTTGCAAAAGATTGTCGCCAGCCTAGGTAGCGACCCAAACGCAACAGTAATGCCCGTCCTCAAGCTGCCAACCGAACTCCTCAGCACAGGAATAATGCACCCAAGACTAGCCGAGTCAATTAAACTTCTCTTGCTGAACTTCCAGAAAACAAAGAAGTACTTGCGGGTATGTTTTCCATACATGACCATTCTATGTTAGTACTTTTTTTTTCTGATGCTACACATAATTTTATAAGTATGGCATTTGTGGAAAGGTGTCATTTAACCACCGCCCCTATGAGGACACCCTATGTTATTACCTCTCCGGGTGGAAGGATAATTGCAACTCATGAAACTCATTTCACACTTATTAACCTGGTAGGAAAAATCTATAGATCCTCATTTGTAATCTTGAAGTGTCGAGAGATAGATATTATTTATGGAATGAGTTGGAAGAAAGATCATAGCGCAATCTTGCACATAGCTCCTCGGAAGTTCACTTGAATTCATCTCTTCATGGTCCAATGATCCTCCAATTGTCCTGTCCCAAACATACCACATCTTTGCTCTACCATGTGACCTGTCAAAGTTTGGAGAAGATTCCTATAGTATGTGAATATTCGGATGTCTTTCCCGAAGATTTGCCGGGTATGCCTCCTGGCCGAGATGTGGAGTTTCGGATTGACCTCCAACCTAAAACCGCTCCTATCTTCAGAAGGCCGTATAAGATGGTTAATGTATTGTGCTTTAAGTTGTAGGAGTTGTTTGAAACCCTAGGATGCATGATATTACTACTTACCTCATTTGAGCATATATTGGTACAGGTAACTCGATGTAGAGCTAAGCTATGAGTTCTAATAAACGGTAGAAGTCGAGTAAATGAGAAACCTCACTCGTGAGCTATAGGCTTTATTTTGTTCCATACTTGAATAAACCTGAGACCGGGCGGGGATAGTGTATAGGAGGGTTTGAGAAGGCTAGGCCTTCGCGGTGGTAGCCCCGTCTGTGTCGGTTAAGGATCGATTCCAGTGTGGCCCTGTTAAGCAAGTTTGAACGTACCGAATACATACTGCGGATATGAGACCCATGAAACTGATGTAGCAAAATGCCGTAGTGGTTGGACGACCCCCACCTCTCTTTTGGCATTGGCAGAGGAGAGCCTTGTGTGTAACCATAGATATGTCCTATGTGAAGATCGCATGGAGGACTCTGTGCTCGGGAGAGGTGCGCCTGTTCGGACCGACCCTATGGGTTGAGCAAAAAGTGGTCACGTGCGGCTTTCGAGAAGCGCGTACGTGTCGTGTACTTCGGGTTTTTCCTCAGCTGGTGTAAATCGATTATAATCGCTGCCCCTCACAGTAACAAGTACCGCTTGTTCATTGCGTCATGTCGTAGTAACAACTGGACTAGTAACAATAATAACATGATTTGTTTGCTTAGTTATAGGTAATTGCTTGGCAACCATGCTTGCTCTAGTTTATAGTGCCAATTAAATCTACACTTCTGTGAACTTCAATTAGCGCTAAAAGTTGAAAGTAAGGATCCACTGTTTGTGCTATGTTTTATGCAAATGTCCATCCCTCTGAGTCAGCCTCTCATGCTTAGGAGTCAGCTGTAGTTGGCCAATTTTGACGGGTAAGTCTTACTGAGTAATTAGTACTCACGGTTTGTTGTTTTCTTTTTGGTTGGTGTAGCTCTTCCTGCAGGTAGCTGGTGTAATTGTTGCGACCTAGGAGTGTGGGAAGGTGAGGCTCCTGCGAATTGGTCCTGTGAGCCGGTTCCCTCCTCACCAAACTTCGGTCGCGAGGAATAAAGTATATCTTAGGGCAAGATATATTTCATAGTAGGAAACCTCTGTATCTCTTCTGTATCGCTTCCTCTATGTTTTAAACTCTGTTTTAAACTTATCTCTCCTAAGACTACTTGAACTCTATTGTAAGACTTTAATCGGTTTTCTCTATTTTATATTATCACTCGTGTTGTACTATTTAGGTATTGTTGCTCAATATCACTCGAGATCGATCTTAGGTGAGCCGTCCTGTGTTGTTAGGGCGGTTCTGCCACATCTTATAAGATAATTAGTGGTAGCACTATGTTGTGAAAAACAGGAATATATACGAAAACAGGATGTGTCGCTCTAATGACTATCACTAAAAAGTAACAACTCAATCTCATAGTCCAGCTCTTTAGACTTATTGCCCACTATTGACCCAATTACTCATACCATTTATAAATTGGATTGTTAACATAATATTTATTATTACATGCTATTTGTTCTTATAATTCAATTCATCATTCTGTATGAAGTGAATATTTATGCTAGAACAAATAAGCTTTAGAATTCTTTTGATATAGGAAAATATCAATTTAGTGCAAATTCCTTGCCTTAGCAAGATTTAGCAAGCTCCAGAAGAGCACGAATGATCAATATCATTCTGGGACATACTATGGCAATGTGGCTTTCACTCCCTAATAAACATATTTACCATTTGGCTTACTCATATTCATAATACTTAGTGGTTACTCACAATCTTACAAATGATTATAATTCTGAGAGTTTTGCACTTCAAGGCCAAACATAGGGCCTGTTTGGCTGATGTCCACTGCGCGCCAAAGTTTGCCGCACCACACTTGCGGCGCGCGGCGTCTGCCAAACACTCGTGCCACAACTTGCCGAAGCTTTGGCGGGGACAGCAGCATGCAGTTCATTTTCCCTGCCGAAGTCCGCCGAATGTGTGGCAGCCGTTTTGTCCGCCATACTCGTGGCGCAGCAACCTTTCTGGCTTGGTGCGTAATGGTGGCAGGCAAACAGGCCCATAATCCTTAACAGATCAATAGTGTGACTTTTTATTGGAAAAGTCACTTTTTTCACACAAACAGCGAAAAATATCTCAGAATATTACATTTTAATTTAAAAAATGTTGTAACTTCGTGTTACATTTATGGATATATTTCTTCGTTTTTTTCACATCTCAATACTCCATATATATTGATTTCAGGTCTCGTGAGATTTCATAAAAAATATTGTAAGCCTAGGTAAAATCTTGATTGTATTTTCCAATTAGTTCTGGTAAAAGGATTTCAAGCATAAAGGAAAGCTTCAAGGGTGAAGATCGGTCTTGTCTATATTCATAGATATTTTTATTTCTCATATTTTCTCAAGCATTAATCGAATTTCTTGCATTTAATGGTCTTCTGGTAATACTTCGGGATTATAAAACCCATATAAATTATAGATGTATACAAGCAATACAAGAGGCAAAAAAAACTATAATGCAAGGCTTCCCAGGGAGCAAATTAAATTATCACAATTTAAGGAAGTGCATAAACTAGAAATTCAGTTTCTAGATTGTAAGTGATTTCTCTTATTAACATGTTCTTCTGGAACATAAAAGATCAAATTGTAAAAAGACCTTATACTATTCTTCAAGAATATATGTGCAAATTTTACAAACGATTGAAACTTCTAAACTGCCATAAAATGAATGGCTAAGAGCTCAATTGTAAGTACAGTAGAACTAGTAAATACTTCAGGAATTTGTTTTGAAAGAAATCATTTACTGGTAAAATTATGCACATGGCATAATATATTTACTCTCAACTAGTCCACAACAAGAATCGGATAAGATGTTCAATGACCGTGGGCACAACTGTGGTTTCGAGTCTCTGCATGCCGAACATAATCTGTAGGATTGATGATCTGCATATAATTCACGTATATATCATGCATCCTAATATATCACTCTGTTGTATACAAATTATGGCAAAGAGGTGATGTTGGCCGTTTTCTATAAATCATGCAAATATACTTCAGGACCAGATTTCAATGCAAATGAGCATCTCAAAAAAAAAAATAGTAGATGAAAGCTCATAAGATACTTCAGGACCAGATACAAAAAAGTGCATTTACAATCTACTTTGTGTTGATAAAAATATATGTAAGTACCATAACTTCAGATGATATTTGAAGAGCCACAATATAAAACGGATGCATAATGCGTTGCGCATGTAGGCGCATTAGTTTCGTGCATTGATCTAGTGATCAAATTCTGATTAAGTGGCAAATGATGAGCATGGACCTGGAAGTTCATTTGCATGAAAAAAATACATGTGTATGCGGCAACTCATATGATTTTCTCCTATAGCGTACCGCACGACTTCAGGCGTACATGCGTCTTGAGGTGTCTAGGACAGCTGTCGTACTAGACAGATCACACAAATTTATTGGCCAAAAGAGACAATCAATTTGCATGTGTGGCGTAGCGGCTGGCTAGAATAGTAATAATAGACAATTAATCTTCATGATTATGTCTTAAAATCATACCTTAAGAACGCCTCTGTGCATGTGAAAATGACATTTATAGCATGTATGACTTCTGTTTTCATATAAACTAAAAACCGAAATCGAAGAAACAATGCAGGTCTACAATCAACGATTAAAGCTAATATAAAAGCATTTAAATATGCAACTGAAAGTGGCTAAAAAGCCATTCTAATGTGAACGTGGTTCCCGATCTTCGGTCAGGTCGTGATAACTCTCGATTTGGTGGAGATGCGACACAGAATCGATCCGACGTCAAATCAACACAATTTGAATCCCGCAATCGCAACACCACTTTTTCTCTGGTTATCAACCGTACACACATGATTGACCTAAAAAAAACACAAGCATGAACAAGAAAGAGCACAACTCAATTACAAAATCTGAATTAAATCATAAAGTTAGAAAACTAACAAACCGTAAAACAGCGAAACTATTTGATAACATATGAAAACTAATCAAAACCTATCTCTAATGATGGCGGCTACTGTTTAAATAGAGGTTGGTACGTCCTCAGAGGGAAACCCTAATACTAATGGGCCTAAAAATAATATATGGCCCAAAAATCAAAAGATAGTGTCGCAGCACAAAGGCAGTTTCTGGATGTCATCTTGTTTTAACGATTTTCACTGATTCCGGTTGAATTTCGAGATGAGACTGGTGCCATTGGAAGGGTTATCTTCTTACCTTTCCATCTATATCTAGAACATCCAAAACGGGCTCGTATGCAATTGAGGCCTCTATTTTAGTGCAGACTGCTCTTGAAGTACGACTCGGACTCGAACCCGAGTTGGATTGGATATCCTCCGAGGTTGAACGTGCCTTGCTGTATCTTGAGCATCTTCAAGTCCTTCTTTGTGCTTCCATTAACCTTCTCCAATGTTCCTAATCATAATAAAATTATTAGATAGCAATCTATTCTCAAAGAAAGTAAGATATGTGTTTAAGAACGAGCTTGCCTCTAATCTCAACTGTCGTGCACGAGTTTCACTAATACTAATTTGAGGAGTGTTGTGTGTATCTAAAAGAGTGACGTCCTTATCATCCTCCCTTTCTTGTTTTGGAGTCGTCCTCGACTCAAGTTTATTGTCAGGACCTCGACTCCAGCATGCCCTGCAACTTGCATGAAAAGGTAAAGGCTACGGAGGTATTTGAATGCAATTAGCTGATGGCTCAAAGATCCTTATAATCTCATCATTCTCTCCTTCTTGATAGAAAGCCGTCCTCGGCTTGCTCCCTTGGATACCATGATACTTCTGCAAATAGTTAGTAACATGAGCGAACAAATAGCTAAAAAGATCAGACATGCAAATAAGGCATCTTTGCACACTAAAGATTCACATGAAGTATTTTTATCATAAAAATCAGCAAAATCAACTTTTTGCCAAAATATATTTTTGAAATAATCCATATGATCAGCATCATTATCATTCTTATGAGAAGCCACAAAGTGTGTTGTCTTATAAAAACTAGATAAATATGATATGGCTTGACATTTCGTATTTCCATCATCTAGTTTGTTATTTATTTTCACCATGCAAGAGTATTTTAAATTTAAGCAAATATAAACTCTATGCATCATAAACACACCTCTATGATCATAGTTGCCTGTAACATAAAAGTGGGTTCTAGTTAACAAAGGCGATTCAAGTTTAGAAAATATCATCCTCTCTACAGTAGCAAGGTAGAAAAAAAGAATTATATTTAATATAACCAATAGTATTTGGAAAAGATAGCAATTTTAGCTCATCATTGTCACATGTAATGAGAGTTAAATGTTCAATTTCATTACTAGTGAATGGATAAAAATTAAAAATATCAAATTCATTCACTTCTTTTTGTATAGGAAGAATAGAAACATCAACACACACCATCTACTTATAACAAGAACTAGTGGGCAAATCAAAATATTGACAAAGATAAATAGATAAAAGGTGATACTAGCAGTTGCTTTACAAAAGTAGGATAGATAAGAAATTT
>BCLG01003539.1:35840-50491 GCA_001602295.1 Zoysia matrella
CTCTAAAGAGTGCACATCGCAACTAGACAAATGTTCAGAAGATGTATTAACAAAAGTTTCTCTCATTAAAATTTTAGCATTACTCTATGTCCGAGGATATTTTTTATTTATACAAAAACATTGCCACCAAGTAAAACCACTATCAACTAATGCACTAGCAACATTCAAAAGCTTTCTCCTTTCACACATACGGCATTGTCCAAATAGATTATCCATCTCTCTTTTCCATGCAATATATTTAATAGAATCCAAACCATTATATAAAGTAAGAGATGAAAGAATATAATTATTCATGCAAGGAGATGATGTAGCAATGGTCTGAACCTCATGCGTCGTTTGATCATGTGCAACATCTCTTTTAGGTGGATTACATCTCTTAAGGCTTGTCAACATATTGTCCACAAACTCATTGCATTTTTTAAAATTTTCATCAATATTATAGAGGACTCTTTGCAAAACACTACTCACGTTGTATTCACCTCCTTTTCTTCCTATAATGGTTAGAAAAATAGCATATGGACAACACAAAATATTATTCCTGCAACTACAGTGAGATGGGTGGTGAAAATTCCGCAAAAAGAAATGCCTTACCGAGCTCTTGCAAGATTCTTACCAAAGCAAAGAAAAGGATGATGCAACCAGTGGCAGGAGAATCTAGAGAGTCGTAATTCCACAATTGCAGGGTTAAATACAGTGCTAATCCGAGGTGGACATGTGGAGCTTGGAGGGCTGAAAAATTATTAGTAGAACACAATTCTATAACAGATAGCAATATTAAATAAGTGTTTTAAGTACTATATTTTAGTTGCTGGCCTAATCTTATAAGAAATTAGATGTTACAAAAATATGAATGAAGATATCAAAGGGAAGCAACAACACAAATGATAAGGCTCTAGAAATCAGCAAACTGTTCCGCACTTGAAAAAGCAGCACAAGTAAATTCTCGGCTTCTTGATCTTCAAAATTTTTTATTTTTATTTTATTTTTCTTAATATTTTTTCACTGAACTAGAAGCACAAAAGATGGTACAAAACCAAATTTCAGATCAATATAATAAAAGATGTGGCCTAGAGAAAATCTTAAATTTTTGTTAAATCTGTTCTGAAACTTCGGAGCGCAAAAACAGAAGTTTCTGATCTGAAATATCTGACTCTAGGACTTTCAAAGTTTGGAAAATTTTCTGTAGATATCCAAAAATTACTTATATGTCTAATTTTGAGTCAAAAACAAAAGTTATGACTATTTTAATGATGTATCTCCATATCAGATTTTTTGAAAGGTTGAAAATAGATTCAGATTTTAAATTGGGTGCTAATTTTGTAGATGAAATTGTGGTGGAAGATTAATGGTTGGGTGATTTGGATGCTGAAGATCTGATGGTGGATGAAAGAAAGGATGGGTGGTTGGGAAAATTTTTTGATGCAAGATAACATATATGAAACAGATTGAACGATGCAAGCGATGAACGATAAAGGAAAAACACCTGGAAGCAACAAGATCACAAAATTCAACAATCAAAACACAAACTAAGGATACAAACTTAACACTAAGTACTTTTCTATGGATAAGGGAACACCTAACGTTCTACTATTTTTTTGTGTTGCGGCTTTTCTTTGGATGATAGGATGAATGTAAAATCAATAAGGATGGTACCTAAAGCTATAATTACCACTTGATGTGAACGTGTTCCTGATCTTCTATTAGGTCGTGATAACTATCGATTTAGTGGATATGCGACACACAATCGATCCGGCCTCAAATCAGCACGATTCGAATCCCGTAATCGCAGCACCACTTCTCCTCTTGTTATCAACCGTACACACACAATTGACCTCGCCAAGAAAGCTAATCCCAGCTTGCGAATCAAAGAACACAAGCAAAAACAAAGAAGAGCGCAACTCCGTTGCGAAATCTGAATTAAATCACGAAGTTAGAAAATCAACAAACCGTCAAACGGTAAAACTGTTTAATAACAGATGAAAACTAATCAAAATCTATCTCTAATGATGCGGCTACTTTTTATATAGAGATTTAGACATTCTTAGGGGGAAACCCTAATACTAATGGGCGAAGAAAAGATATACGGCTCAAAGGCCAAAAACTAGTGTCGTAGCACTAAGGCAGTTTCTAGACATCATCTTGTGTTAACGATTCCTGCTGACTCCGGTGGAATTTGGAGATGGGACCGGTGCCATTATAAAGTTATGTTCTTAGCTTTTCATCCATATTTAGAATGTTCAAAACAGAGCTGATATGCAACCGAGGCATCCGTTTTAGTGCAGGCTGCTCCTCGAGTCTGACTCGGACTCGAACCTGAGTTGGATTAGATATCCTTTGAGGTTGAACGTGCCTTGCTGATCTTGAGCATCTCCAAATCTTTATTCATGCTTTTTTTGACCCTCTTCAATGTTTCTAATCATGATAAAGTCATTAGAGTAACAATCTATTCTCACAAGAAGGAAGATATGTGTTTAGGAACGGGCTCGCCTCTAATCTCAACTGTTGTGCACGAGTTTCACTAATACTAATTGGAGGAGTGTTGTGTGTATCTAAAGGTGTGATGTCCTCATCACATTGACATACCGAACGCTGCCAAGGACCATTTGTTTCATCTCCTCTTTACTTCTAGATTAATGGTGACTAGCACCATGCATGAAAACAAAAGATGCTGCCGGAGCATGCATGTTTATAACAACCATGCTAGTGTATGCATGAGAACCCCCATGTGCATAAGGAAAAACAGTGTTGTTTAACTCGGGGAAAAATAAAGTTGCAATGTTATAGCTTCCGGCCATACAACTTCAAGCGCATATCTACAGGATATAGTACAATGATCCTGCACAACAACGCAAATCAAGCATCTAGAATGGCAGTCCATTAGAACTATGCAACACACGAGTAATTGTTGGAATACTAAATATGCATTTCTGCGCATATGGTGGGGGAGCCAATGATAGTCATTTTAAGCAGTCATCACAAATAATTTATGACCAGGACAATGCGTCTACAGGAAGCACGGCGTGACACAACGTGTTAAGAAAAATCTTCGCTATGGGTCCACGGGATCCATTCCCATGCCCAATCCCAAGAAAGAGACATAAGAAGATGTTTGTAGAATCGCTCCCTTCCCAATATCCCAAAGATAACGTATGAACACATGTATATAGGTAGAGCTTCTGGCCTCTTTCTCATCATCTTGTAGGTGTACAAATGGTCTCATATATATAGAAGATTAGAGATAACCTTCATGACCTTTGGCATTGGCACCATGACCTTTGGTATGAGCCCACTATTTCATTATATCCCACTAGGGGATTCATAACACTCCTTGGGCGAATACCATGCTAAACTCATGCTTCATTAAAACTCCAAAAAACCCAGTGGGAAAAAATATGGAGAAAGAGTACATGGTTGTCGTTATTGTATTTGTTGCCTCGTTAAAACTATTATGTGAGAAACTTTGGAAAAACTCACTAAGGAAAAGAGTACAACAATGTCTTCAGGAGTATATGATCTTCGTGATCCTAGAGTTTACGATCTTCAGGACCAAACATTATGAGCTATTATTCAGGGACACTCTCCCCCGAGCCCAACACATCTTTCAAATATTTCATGCTGAATTCTTTAAGAATATGTTGTGATTTGCACATGCCTCATTAAAAAATCCTTCCAAAAACCCAGAGGGAAAAAAGGAATATCGTAAATTATATTTGCAATTTGTTGTCTCATTAACTACCTTATGCGATAATACTGAACGAAAACACATTAAGGAAAAAGAGTACAACGAATATCTTCAGGATTACTTAGAATAACGCCAATTATATTTTCAATACCTTCAAGGTATTTCTATGACTCTCAAGTCCAATAATAAAAGATGATGAAATTCTAGTCTATACTCCCCCTGATGACAACATTTAGCCTTCTAGGCATGTACCATTTTGTTCTTCTAGAACATAAACATATAGGGAGTGAAGCTTTCATATTCCATCATTCTACATAATATTGATATAATTATGCAATACGAGTCATATAGTTCTTGATAGAACATAAAATTCAATATAGTTGAGCTGCATATAACTTCTAGTAATGCCTCATAAAGCTTCAGGCTTTAATGAATTGCAATTTTTTAGTTTGATATTAGCCAAGGTCCTTCGGGGATTTATCAGATATTCTTCTTAGATAATTTCATTAGCTAAATCGTGGTATGATAAAATATATAATTAGTCTAATAATCTGGCACAGTGGGGAATATAATTGCTAGTAACACCATTTATACCTTCTGGGTGATGAGGATATTGTTAATATAAACATACAAATGAGATTATATATGATAGCTACATATGCATGAGTGTATCTATATACTTCTAGTAATACTCGTAAACTGCATATATTTTATTTGGCACAATTCTGGTGCTTGCATTCCTTATTTCACTATCTATTGGGTCTCAACGGGTCAATGTCATTTTAGTATTGGTGTATTTAGACTCATCAAATATGTAGTCCTTCAAGAAAAATTCGTTCAGGGAAAATTATCTCTACCAGAGATAAGTGTTTCTTCAAGAAGTAAATAATGGTATGAGATTTAAATGTCACAATATCTACATCCTTTCGGGATCTCTTTATATTTTGTATTGCACATTCTAATTTAAATATTTACTAAATATGTTTTGCATCGGAACATAAACTTACACATCGCGTGTGGGAGTTGATCTTTTTCAGACCTATTGAACCATCACCTTTTACCACCTCATTGGTTATGTAGTGACCCATAAATATCTGAACAACAGGTTCACGATTTTCATATGGTGATTTTGGTTCAGCCTCAATTGCAACTTATTTGACCCAACATGAGAGCTACTCGTGCCTAGGATTTTATTTCGGATCCAGTTCTCTTTAAAAGAAACTTAGCAATTTACAGAGGCAATATAGTGTTGACACATATTATTTTTCACACATATATTTTCAATAGATATCTTTGTAGTTTCTCAATACAAAAATTCATAATCGTTCTGTATTCCTAGCACTATGATAAGCGCGCAATTGCAAGGACAATCCTCTTCGTGAGGTACCTTCAAGCTGTAATTTTTTTCAGAATAAGAGGAGTATTTCTTTATAACCTTATGCTTTGATTAAAGCAATAAGATCTCTCACTTGCAAATGTCCCCGCAGATTTTGATGCAGTGCCAACTAGTCACATAGTATTAAATCCCAAGTGCATCCATGTCTACTTCAGGTAGTAACAAAATAATTATTCAAATCATGTTTGATTTCTCCTCAACAAGATATTTTTGGCAAACTCCACACTTCTAGTGTATAGGAGAGTAAGCTAAACAACAGTGTGGCAAACTTTGTGCGTATTGAATCATAAATATTAAGGCATTCCACAAAAATGGGCATCTCTCCCCCTAATGCCGAGATATTTAAATAGAAGCATACTCAAATCCCCATATGACTTGTATTGCATAATTATATAAATATTATGTAGAATGATGGAATATGAAAGCTTCACTCCCAATATGCAATTTTTCAATGTTCTAGAAGAACAAAATGGTACGTGACTAGAAGGCTAAATATTGTCATCTGAGTTAGTATGTACTAGAATTTCATCATCATTTATTATTGGACTTAAGAATCATGAAAATACCTTGAAGGTATTGAAAATATAATTGGAGTTATCCTAAGTAATCCTGAAGATATTTGTTGTACTCTTTTTTCCTTAATGTGTTTTCCTACAGTATTATCACGTAAGGTATTTAATAAGACAACTAATTGCAAATGTAATTTGCGATAGCAATGTACTCTTTTCTCCATTCCTTTTTTCCCACTGGGTTTTTGGAAGGAGTTTTCGATGAGACATGTGTAGATTGCAACATTCTTGAAGAATTAGCATGAGATATTTTAGAGAAATGCTGAGCTTAGGGGGAGAGCACCTCTAAATAATAATTTATAATTTTTTATCCTGATGATCATAAACTTCAAAATCTCGAAGATCATATCTTGTCCTGAAGACATTGTTGTACTCGTTTCCTTAGTGAGTTTTATTGAAGTTTCTCACATAAGATTTTTAATGAGGCAACAAATATAATGTATTAAACGACAACCATGTACTCTTTCTCCATATTTTCTCACATGATTTTTGGAGTTTTAAAAAGGCATGAGTTGATCGTGGTAATCGCCCAAGGGGAAGTGTTAAGAATCTCTTAGTGGAATACAAAGAGATAATGAGCTCATACAAAAGGTCATGGAGACCATGCCAAAGATCTTGGAGGCTCTATATATTGAGATCCTTTCTACACTTGAGAATGTGATGAGAAATGAGAAAGAGACAGGAAGCTCCAACTATATACGTGTGTTCATATGTCAATATTTCAGATATTGAGAAGGGAGCGATTCTACAAACATCTTCTCTTGTCTCTTTCTGGGGATTGGGTATGGGAATGGATCCCGGTGGATCTATAGCAAAGATTATTTTTAACACGACACACCTTAGCCACCAGTCACCGCCACTGCCCGGACGTGGCAGCGCGGAGCAGGGTCCACCGTCCTTGGCACAGGAGCTTGTGCGCGCGGCTAGGCATTGATTTTTTTTTAATCATCTCTGTAGAGGAGATTGTCTAGAATTTTACTATATTTGTGGGTAGTAATTTAAAATTTATCTTTTTTATTATGATTGATTCACATTTTTAGACCTCCTTTAGATTATGAGAAAATTTTCAAATTTCAATAATTTTCTATAAAATTGAAGTGATTCCTATAAAATAACTATAAAATTCTTGTAAAAATCCCACATTCCAGAGGAGCCATTAAGTCTTATTTGCTAGGACTTAGCCTTCTTTCGAGATGCAGTAACTTCATAGGAATTGTAAAAGATCTCATAAAATTTAGTATAATTTACAAGAAAAAACATATGATTCAGATTTTTTTTGTGCAATCTCAAGGGGACTTTAAAGTGCTTTTTCTCTATCTTCTAGGTAAAATCATGTCAAACAGCTAATCTTCTCTGGAGGCACTTCTAATTTGTTGTGAGATAAAAACATATAAAAATATACTCTGCATTTCTAAATTGTTATCACTACTGACTTCTAACATCACTATTTAATCACTCATCTTATTCAAAAATTTAGTTTAAATGTAAAGTCATGTTTCAAATATATTTGATAAAAAAGAAAAAACTTATAATAAAGTACTTCCTCCGTACCAAATTATAAAATCACTCTGGCCTCCTCAAGTTTTCTCAAATTATAAGTCATTCTCACTTCACAATACAGCTTCTTCTATTTGCAATACATCTCTTTTCTATCTCTCCTCCTAATTTTCAGAATATCTCACATTTTTCAGTTTTCTTAATTCCCGTGCCCAGATCCAAAATGACTTATAAAATAGGATGGAGATTTACCATATTTTTAATAAGACAAATGATCAAAGATGATGCGAGAATTCAACATTGACAACAATTTAGAAACGGGGAGCAACTTTTATGATTTGTTCATTTCTGTTCACGTAGAAAAAGAAGCCTTTGTCAAACGTTTTCTTATAGAGAAACATTTTTCAGAAATGCTATTTCATAAAGGAATTGAAGCTGGAACCAAAGCTTAGCACCAAGAAACCATACCAAACGTTGCTTAAAAGTGCAAAACGTTTATGATACTGTATTGTTTAAACACTTTACATGATATTTGCTGACTGTCGGGCCCACACGATGAGAAGATGAAGAGTTAGGTTGTAGTAGTTTTGATTTCGCCGCCGACAATAGCTATGGAATCACGTGCGAGAGAAAGATATGTTACAGTATATGGTAGGACATAAGGATACGGTTTGTTATACACTTAAAGTAGGCTAGATTAATTCAGCGGCAGATTTGGAAGGGGGGGGGCGGGTGGAGGGGGCTCGAGCCCCCCTGACCTGCTTAACTCCAAGGAAAATTGGAGGGGAGAGGGGGAGGAAGAAGGAAGAAATGAAGGAGAAGGGGGTGCTGAAGGAGGAGGAAGAGGGAGGAGCCTGCCCCCCCTCCTCACCAGAGCCAGGGCTGCTGGATTAATTAGTTTCTTTTCTTATCCCTTCTGGGTTCTTTGAGGTCCAAGTTTTATACTCTGTATAAATCAGCCTCGATGCACAATACAACCATCTATCAATCCATCCAATTTCTCTCTCATTCTCTCACAAGATATTCTATCTCGTGCACGCCACACCGTACAACTCTTATTCAAGGACCACATCGCTGTAATAGGCGTCAGAGTCAGAAGGATGAGCAAGCACACACTGATCAAACCTGTTTAAATTTGAACTAGGTTGGTTTCTCCGAGATGGGTTTTATGATATGGTCAAGGATATTTGGTCATCGGATCAGGGGGGGTGCTATTGCTTTAGAAAAATGGCAAGCAAAAATAAGGAAACTACGGCAATATCTTCGAGGTTGGGCAAAAAATGTGAGTGAGAAATATAAGAGAGAAAAAAAGATGTTACTAAATGAGTTAGATAGACTAGATAAGAAAGCTGAAAGAGTTTTGCTTACACCACAAGAAATAGATCTGAAACAATTCCGAAGTGTAGGGAGGCAAATTTGATACAACAGTATCGACCTATCTATCTTCTAAATGTGAGCTTTAAAATCTTTACCAAAGTGGCGACAAATAGAATTTCTAATGTAGCTCAAAAAGTAATTAGCCCTACTCAAACCGCATTTATTCTAGGCAGGAATACAATGGAAGGAGTGGTAATCTTACATGAAACTATTCATGAGTTACATAGGAAGAAATTAGATGGAGTCATTTTGAAAATAGATTTTGAAAAATCTTACGATAAAGTAAGATGGAACTTTATTCAATAGATACTTCGGATGAAGGGCTTTTCTCAAAAGTGGTCCAAATAGATAGATACTTTTGTTAAGGGCGGACATGTAGGAATTAAAATTAATGATGAGGTAGGACCAGATTTTAGAAGGTATAAAGGATTAAGGCAAGGTGACCCTCTATCGCCAATTTTTTTTAATATTGTTGCTGATATGCTTGCAATATTAATAAATAGAGCGAAACATGATAATCAGATAACTGGAGTTATTCCACATCTTGTAGATGGTGGGCTTTTAATTTTACAATATGCGGATGATACTATTATTTTTATGGACCATGATATTTCTAAAGCCACAAATATCAAACTTTTACTATGTGTTTTTGAACAATTATCAGGTCTTAAAATAAATTATCACAAAAGTTAGATCTTCTGCTTTGGTCAAGCTAAAGAACATGAACACCAATATGCACTTTTGTTTGGTTGTCAATCTGGTTTTTACCTATTTAGATACTTAGGAATCCCATGCACTACAGAAAGCTTAGTAATTGTGATTGGAATGTTGTGGAAGATAAATTTTAAAAAAATTAAGTAGTTGGAAAGGCAAACACATGTCAGTAGGTGGGAGGTTAGTTCTGATTAATTCAGTTCTTACTAGTCTTGTGATGTATATGATATCATTTTTTGAAGTTCCAAAAGGAATCGTACAAAAATTGGACTATTACAGATCACGGTTTTACTGGCAAAGAGATGATCATAAGAAAAAATATAGGTTAACTAAATGGAGTATTCTTTGCCAACCTAAAGATCAAGGGGGGTTAGGAATTCAAAACATTGAAATTCAAAACCAGTGTCTGCTAAACAAATGGTTGTTCAAACTATTGAATGAGGATGGCATGTGGCAGCAACTCTTACGAAATAAATACCTCCGAAATAAACCACTAGGACAAATGCAAAGAAAACCTGGGGATTCAGATTTCTGGGCGGGTCTTATGAAAGTTAAAGAAAAATTCTTAAATCTCGGTTCCTTCTGTCTTGGAGATGGGAATCAAATTAGATTTTGGGAAGACAAGTGGGCTGGAAATTACACTTTGAAACAACGTTTTCCATCACTGTATCATATCGCAAGGAAGAAAAGTACCACATTAGCAACAGTTTTTAGCACCGTACCACTAAATATTTCTTTCAGAAGGTCCTTACTGGATAGTAATCTGGTTTTTTTGGCATCAGTTAGTGTCCGAAATTGCTTCTGTGACCTTATCTACACAGGAAGACCAATTTAGATGACCCATCTAGATGGGGTCTACCACTAAATATTTCTTTCAGAAGGTCCTTAGTGAATAGTAATCTGGTTTTTTTGGCATCAATTAGTGTCCGAAATTGCTTCCGTGACCTTATCTACACAGGAAGACCAATTTAATGACCAATTTACAATCCAATCTATGTATAAACATTTAATTAATGATGGAGTTACGGTGCAAAATAAATTTATTTGGGAACTCAAGATGCCTCTCAAAATAAAGATTTTTATGTGGTATTTATTTGGTGGACTCACTTTGACTAAAGATAACTTAGCCAAGAGGAATTGGAATGGCAATAAACAATGCTGCTTTTGTTCTCATAATGAATCCATAAAGCATCTCCTTTTCAAATGTCATCTCCCAATGTTCTTCTGGAGAATCTTACATATTTCCCTTAATCTCAAGCAACCATTTAGTTTTATAAATTTGTTTGGTAGCTGGACGGTTGGATGTGGATCAAAAATAAGAAATTTTTTGTTAATTGGTGCATCTGCTTTATGCTGGGCTATTTGGCTAAGTAGGAATAATATTATTTTTGATAAAGCTCCAATACAAACATATTTGCAGGTTTTATTTAGGGACACGTACTTGCTACGCCAATGGGCATTGTTACAGCGAAGTGAAGAAGACAAGAAGATGCTTCAAGACTCATGTCGCAAGGTTGAAACATGTGCCATGAAAATTTTCGCTAACTTTGGATGGAGATTTAGTAATAAAATCACTGTCTAGTTCTCTTCATTGCCAATGATTTCTCGTTAAATTTGTCATTCAGTTTGTGCTTGTAATATTGGCCGTAATCTCCTCGGAGACCAAGGCTGAATTATTTGTAATTTTTCATTATCAAAAAAAAATGAAAAAGCTTACTCCCTCCATATTGAAAATTTTGTCGTTCCGACGGTCTGACCGGCAGTGGCAGTTGTTTTTTAGTTCATTTAATTGGTCGGACCGTCAACAATTGACGAACAGAGTAGTATATGATTCGATCGATTTTCCATTAGTTCATTATTACGAACACAACTACACAAGTCAGGAAATGAATTCATAATGTGTTAGTATCGCACCCAGTAGTAATCTTTTTAATGATGACCGCCTCATCAATTTGACGAATACGTTGGATTCTACCGTAAGTCCGTTGCTGCAATATATAAAGGATTGATTGAAACAAGAAAATATATTTCATCACAAAGATTTTGTTACAAATTTCTCCATTATCTTTATTCTATGAATAACATGACACTCACAATCGCCGGAGTTTATACGGTGACGTATATCCCGGTAACAGTGAACTTATTATTACCCGCACAGAAGCGCAAAGCTTATTTATCGACCGTCCGTGACCAAAACTGAACATGAATCCATGATCAGGTCGTCGACGGCAGCGGAGGGGCAGAGCCGGTGCCGGTGCTTTAGAAGAGCGAGCCGGGGCAGTCGAACGTGACCTCGCACCCTTGAATGGGCGTGAGCTTGATAGAATGCCTGACGGAATTCATGAACGGCGGCAGCCGCGCGGTGGCCTGGCAGACGCAGGAGTTGTCGAGGCTTATGATCCGGCGGCAGCACGCCGTGTCCCTGGGGTCCTCGTCGTCGCTGTAGCGCCGGTGATGGTGGCGGGACGACTGTCGGCCGCTGCCACCCTGGTCGTCGTCATCTTGGTTCCTGGATTGAAGGACCTGCTTGTCTCCTCCGCCGTCTGTCGCCGTAGCTGTGGCCACCAGAGACGTCTCGTTGAGCTGCTCCCGCGGCAGCCCCGGGCGCCTCGCCCCTGGGACGAGGGACCGCATGTTGCACGCCTCGTTCGCCAGGGTGAACTGCGACCGGCAGAACACCTGCGCCCTCGTCGGCGGGACCTGTCTGATCAAGAGCAGAGCGGCGGACACGAGCAAAGCAAGGGCTACTGCGTTCTCCATGCTCGAACCTCTTTTTACTCTCTGATGCATGCTAGCTAGTTGCTGTGGTTTATTTTGTTTTCGACCAATGAGTGGTTGGTTGATGATCTAACTGGCAGTGATCAGACGGTGCTTAAATAGTGGTGTACTACCCGTCGTGTTATTTAAATGGAACTCAGGTCATCTACTTGTCTTGAGCTCTTTGTTCTCAGTAGTTCTTCTGTCTTTGCCCACTAAGAAGGCATCTTGGTAAATGTTAGGTTCTTCTTAACCTGTACTACTTTCGTTTTACATCGTAATTCTCTCTTAACAAAAAATTAAAGGAATGGTACGTATCTTAGTCTATCATTTTGCACCACACTTATCTGCAGCCACCCGTTAATCTTTGGAAACCTTAAAAAGCAGGTTAGTTGAGCGTAGTGGTGGTTGTTTGGAATCTATGGATGATAACGAGAAAAAAAAAGGAAATTAATTCTTTTCACGACACATTATATAAAAAATTACTCCCTCTAGTTTTAAATTATTGATACCGTTGACTTTTAACATCAACTTTAACCATTCGTTTTATTAAAAAAAATTATTTCAATGTGTAAAATTATTAGTCGTAATTTAAATTTCACTAATAATAAATCAAATAATAACAATATTTTACACATTTGAACAAATTTTTTGAATAAGACGAATGATCAAAATTGATGTTATAAGTTAATGATGTCAATAATTTGAAACCGAAGGAAGTATCAAATAGGAGTAACTTCTTACCGCTTCAAGTCACAAGCTAGCTAGTGAACACAAATCTCAAGTGAACTCCAAACAAAAGAAGAGAACATTTCATCCACCATTAGCTTTTGATGGGCCATCTCCCAGAAAGCCCAATTTCACAAATCTTTACTGGATCCGGGGCCTACCAATGGACTGTTTTTGCCCTTAGAACCTCCAAATCTTGATTACGCTCGGCGACTGTCATGCACCCTATTTCTAAAATGCACTGTGATACACGTATCAGTCTCAGAATCAGTCGCTGATATGCACAACACAACAGAATGTATATCAAACGCATACTTCGAAAAGAAAAACTAACCTGAAACAGGACTTTTAGTGGCAACACCGTGAGGATCTCTACGATCCTATACCGGTTGACCAACTAAAAGCAGAGCAGGCAGCGAAACAACAGGGCCCAAATCCACAAGCAGACTTAGAAAGCAAAATGAAACCAGCATGTCACCTACACGATCCTTACTGTCTAAAACCACAAATGCAGATGGGTGAGTACATAAGGTACTCAGCAAACTCCAACACTAATCAAAGGTATAAGTGTGAATGCACATTGGTTGTCGAAAAGATGAGGCAGCAAAGTCTATGTTTCAAAAAGCCAGTTTTATGCAAGGCTCACTACAGAAGATTTTTAAAAGAGAGTGAAAACATTTATTCTCTATATTTTAATAAGTTGGACCTGGGGGAGTATAAGCCGTTCCTGCCAGTTTCTAAGTTTTAACTGAAAGGGCCTCCACTATCCTCTCCAGATACTTTCTAAAACACGGATAGCTACACCCACTCGCACATCAAGGCAGTATAGAAAATCTAATCATAAGACGCCCGAACAGTAGCATGTCAATACCGTGACAACGGCCTATCTGGAAGAATTTTTAACTCTGCAGAGGTTGTACACTATACCCACTGGTTATGTTACTCCTGATCATTAGAGTTGCATAACGCCTAGCCCACATCTACGTAGTTTTTCACAGATTCCATCCAAGGTGCAAACAGGGGCCATCCCTCAGGGTTTTGTAGGCCGTCGATGACGCGTCGGTACATTCCCGAAGCCGGGTCGTGAATATCCACTGCATTCACGCCTTTTCCTGATCCCTTCAATCCAGGGTATTACCAAACCAGAGGCTATATCCGCGGGCTTACGCTCCCGTGATGCGGGCAATTACCGTCGAAGGCCAGGCAGCGAGTCATCTCACGCTCTTCTCTTGTTTCCTTGTGTCTTCACTACCGACCTCCAGTGATTCGATGTAGAAAGAATACGTAGAGAGAATAAGTCCTGCCCATAATGTACATGTTCTATGGTTGCACGGGAATTACAAAATCAAGGGCTAACGAACCGGTTTTTATATGGCAGGGGTGGAGGTCTCATCCATGGCAGGTGGACCACAGCGAAGCCTACACACCTATCACCATCACCTCAGGTGAGCCCCACCCCACGGCCAGAAACATCTCCTCTTCATCTAGCACCAGTTGTTCTAATCCCCTCTTTTATTTGTACTCACACCACCAGACTCTTTTAACTTATTTTGCAAATTAATGGTATATGGTGCGGCAGTGCGGAGCACCGAAAATAGGGTCCTAAGCAGGTCTAGTAGCAAGGTAATATCCGTTCTATAAAACTATCTAGGAACGGAATCTCTATGGCTATTAAGGACACGTTGTCAATGGTTTTCAAGAAAGATATTCATATCTATACCGCAAGTTATTTGTAACGACCGGGTTTTCACTTACCTTTCGATAAGTCCCGATCTCACGTGACGTTGCCAATCCCAGGAGTTTGGCAATCACGATATCACAAGCGATCAATCAAGGAACCATAATAGAAATATTTAACAAGAAACAAATTAGAAAATTAACAGATCAGAGTAAAATGATTAGAATATAATCCTCCAAAGGGGTCCATCGG
>BCLG01003540.1:5034-32369 GCA_001602295.1 Zoysia matrella
CAGACACGGGCGGCGTCGAGGGTCGTGCCAGTGGCGCCATCGGTGGGGCCCTCGACTGTGACCAGTGTTAGGTCAGGGACCACGCCGGATCAGGCGGCCGTAGGGCCGAGGGCCGCTGGCCTGGCCGGTCCCGCGTCAAGCTCCGAGTCCACGAAGGATGATTCGTTTCACGTGCCCGTCGTCGCAGGCGGGAGGAGTCGAGCGTCGAGCCCGAGTCCTCGTCGAAGAGGGCGAGGACGGAGGGGTCTGGAGGCACCGCCGCAACCGCCGGAGAGGAAGAAGAGGACTTCTCGAGCATCCGTGATCCAGTGCCGGTTCGGAACGTGTCGCTGCCGACCTGGAGGTCGAAAGTGCAAGTCTGCGTCACAACTTGGATTATTGAAATTACCTTGTTATTTTCATGCTTAGCTTTTTATCATTTGCTTCTCGTAGTCCGTCGACGCTGCTCGCCACCGTCCGGACTTCCAGAGGAAGTTCGGCGGGAGAAGGAGAGACCGCGGCTGGGGGGTCAGGGGGTTCGCAGACGCCTCCCTTGGTGCCGCCGCAACAGGATCCACCGGCCGGCGAGTGGGTGTTCGTCGTGGCCATACTGCCACAGCTGCCGACTTAGGCATCACCTGTTGCCGAACCGGCGATCGAGCCGCCGCTGCAGCCACCGCAAGACTCGTCGACCGCTGGGTCGCCATCGCCACAAGGTTCTTCGGCTTGCCTAGTGGCGCTCGGAGTTATCTTGCTGTTGCCGTCGCCACCGCCTCCCCCGAATGTTCCAGCCGACGGTGAAGAGGAAGCTACGGGGCGCGAAGATGACGTCCCGATCGAGGGTGTCGCCACCGAGGACTCCGGGGTGCCAACTTCGGCCCCCGCTATCGGAGCGCGGGGGCTGCCTTCGTCCCTCCGTGATGCGGCGCTGGAGGAGTAGATTTCGTCTCCCGGTGGTGGGGAGAGACAAGGATCGCCGCCACCGCCCGACGCTGAAGAGACAAGGGAGCTGACCCCTCAAGGGACTGATGAAGGGTCCGGGGTGTTGACCCTGGCCTCTAGCGGTGGAACTTCTGTGGGGCGGGAGGACGTTCCGACGGGGGAGACAGCCGCCGAGGCCTGGCAGTACTTCGAGGGCCGGGTCAACGAGGTGAACCGGCTCATGACCGATGCCCTCGACGACCTCAACAACGCGGCGGGTGCCCTGACCGAGTGTCGGGACGTCTTCTGGGATCCCCAAGCCCTGCAGTGTCGGGTAAGTCATGGTTTCTAAGCTTTATTTACGAACCTCTGTTAGTCTCGATGTTGAGTTGTGCTTCTCGCAGGGGATCCTGCGCCAGACCATGAGTCAAGCCCCTCCTGGCTTCGTCCCCATAGCTGAGGTTGACGCCCTGCGCGAGGAGCTGAGGAAGGCCCGGGCCGGTCACGACGTCTCGAAGAGGGATGCCATCCAACTTTGCCAGTAGCTTAAGTCTGCAAGGGATGCCGGTCGGGCTTCGTTCGAGGAGGTGCAGGAGGTCCGAGAGGAGATCGCCAAGGTGCGGGCGGAGAAGAAGGTCTCCGTCGAGCTTGCCTCGGCCGTACACATCGCCGCACGTTTCTCACCTTTTCCGACTTTGTCGTACTCTTGCGGTGCGAGGTGTGAGCCGATGGCGTTTGTTGTTGCAGAGCTTCGCCAGCAGCTCGCCCGACAGTCCTCGGAGATTCGAACCCTCCAGGATCAGAAGCTCGCCGTCGAGGGGGCCCTTGGTGCCGCTGAAGCCGCTCGTGTGGCCATCGAGTTGGAGGCCGCCAAGGTCTCGAAGGATCTGGCGAAGCTGCAGCAGGTGTCTGCCGATGCCCTCTTGAGCGCTCGGGAGAATCGGAGGCGGAGATCACCCAGCTTCGTCGGGAACTCAGTGCTGCCGAGGTTGAAACCGAAGCCGTCTGGAAAGATCACGACGGTAAGTGTTGCTTACCCTGTTAGCCATTATCTTTGCGTTGGTTCTTATCGATGCTTGTTATAGGCATGGCCGGTTAGCTCAAGGTGCTCCAAGGAGGTGCTCACGCTTTGCTCCGTCAGGTTTTCTCTGACGGTCACGACAGGGCATGCGAACCGGGTGCTGCGGCAAATGCCGGGGCTCATCGGCTTCGCATTGAAGGGAGCACTGGAGGATGGAGCCCTGCTGACCCTGGTGCGGACTTGTTCCCACTATCCCGATGCCGACCTGGCGCGCATCTCCGAGGGTTTTGCTGCCGAGACCTCGGACGAACAGATCCAAGAGCTGCAGCAGCATGTGCAGGCCAGGGCTCAGGAGCTTGCTGAAGACTTAGAGAGGGACGGGTTCCTGAGGGAGCGTTTCGGGCCATTCCCGGCGGTGCGTCGTAGTTAGGGCTTTGTTGTATCTTCTGCATTGTACTTATAGTTTGTAAATAATCAGACAAAGTTTTTGACCCTTTTGTGTTTGCTCGAACCATGCGCATTTACTTTTTTAGTTCCGTTGGGCGTTGTCCGAGTGACTGGGTCGGATATAGCTCGTAGGGTCGAGTGTTCGAACTCGATGCAGCCGTAGAGCGTCTCCAACTCCAGGTCATCGATCATTAACTGCAAGGAAAACTTAAACGAAAACGCTTTTGGTTACTTAACACATCTGGGAGTCATCCGCGAAGCTTGGCGCGGGTCGGGCCCCAAAGAAACGAGAAGAGGCATCGAGCCTTAGAAGAACGAAAACGAGGCACGAGGCCTAAAGCGAAAAGCCAAGGGGTCGACGTTCCGACCCTCGAGTGGGGACACTGAGACTAGCCTCCGGGCGGTGAAGGGCGACCGAGTTGGCTGTGCTTCACTGCCCAAAATGATAAGAGACACGAAAATGTGCACAAAAACTTAGCTGATTTTATTATGCGTAGAATCGACGCAGGTTCTCGATGTTACAGGCATAGGCTAGCTTCCTGCCGCCCTCTGTCGCCAGCTTGTAAGCGTCGGGTCTGATGACTCGTTTGATTACGTACGGCCCTTCCCAAGGGGAGACAACTTGTGGTGGTCGGTCTTGTCTTGGGCTCTCTTGCGGACGAGGTCGTCGACGTTGAAGGCCCGACCCTTGACGCGTAGTCGTCGTAGGCCTTGCTGATATTTGGCCGGCCGCAGAATGGCAACGTCTCGCGCTTCGTCCAGCAGGTCCAGGGTGTCCTGTCAGGCTGCTTCGGACCTTCCTTCGTCGTAGGTTCGGACTCTTGGAGAATCGTAGTCTAAGGTTGGTTGGCAGTACGGTCTCAGCTCCGAACGTCATGAAGAAGGGGGCAAACCTCGTAGTTCTATTGGGGGTCGTTCGTAAACCCCAAAGCATGGACGGGAGCTCCTTGACCCTTCGCCCGGCTGCATGTTCGACGAAGTCGTAGATCCGAGGCTTCAAACCTTGGAGCATCATCCCATTGGCGCGCTCGATGTGATCGTTGGTCCTCGGGTGGGCCACGGAGGCGAAGTCGAGTTGGATGTGGTACTCCTCAGAATTCCCGAAACACGTGCTCGGTAAATTGCGTACCATTATTGGTGACGATGGAATGTGGGACCCCGAACCGGTAAATGTCGTGGATGAACTCGATGGCTCGGCCGGAACTGATGCTGGGCACTAGCTTCGGCTCGAACTATTTGGTGAACTTGTCGACGGCGACGAAAAGGTGGGTGAAGCCACGGGGCCCTTTTCGAAAAGGCAGGAGGATGTCGAGCCTCCAGACTGCAAAAGGCCAGGTGATCGGGATCGTCTGAAGGTCTTGGGCCGGCAGATGTGTTTTTCGAGCATAGAACTGGCAACTTTTGCATGTGCGGACGAGCTTCTCGACGTAGAAAACCGCAGTGGGCCAGTAGAATCTTTGGCTGAAAACCTTCTCGACCAAGGTACTTGGGGCGGCATGGTGGCCGCAGATGCCCGAGTGGATGTCATCGAGTAGATGTAGACCCTCGACCTGAGGGACGTAGCATTGGATAACGCCGCTAGGGCTTCGCTTGTAGAGCTCGTCGTCGATGATGACGTAGGCTTTGGCTCGGCGTCAGATCCGCTGGGCTTCATTGGTGTCGGCCGGGAGAGTACTGTATTGGAGGAAAGCAAAAATGTCTCAAAACCAGTCGGGGATGATGGCCATGATCTCCACATCGAGAGCCGGAGCTTGGTTGCCGATTGCCGCCTCGACCTTGGGGTTGGCGGCATCGTCTTTGAGCCTGATGGTTGGCCTGGATAGGACCTCGAGGAAAACACTTTCGAGGACCGGATCTCGCCCCGAGGCCATCCGAGCCAAGGCGTTGGCTGCTTCGTTGTCGCGATGTAGAACATGATGAAGTTCGATCCCATCGAACTTGTTTTTGAGCTTGCGAACCTCCTGACAGTAGGTTTCTATCTTTGGGTCTCGGCAACTTGACATCTTCATGACTTGATTAACGATGAGCTCGGAGTCGCCCTTGACAGGCCGTCGAACGTCGAGGACGATAGCCATCCGGAGACCATGCAGCAAGGCCTCGTACTCGGTGCCATTGTTGGAGGTGGGGAAATGAATTTGCAAGACGTATTGAAATTTGTCTTCTTTCGGGGAGATCAACACGACGCCAGCCTCCGAGCCCTTCAACCGACAGGAGCCGTCGAAGAACATCGTCTAGTGCTCGAAGTCAGAGGGGGTCGGCGGTTCCTGAGCCTCGGTCCACTTGACGATGAAGTCGGTGAGGGTTTGAGACTTGATGACTTCTTGAGGCACGTAGGTGATATTGTGGTCCATGAGTTCTATGGCCCATGTGGCGATGCGCCCGACCACGTCTTTGCCGTTGATCTCTCCCAGCGGAAAGCTCGTGACCACCTGGATGGAGTAGTTGTTGAAGTAGTGGTGGAGCTTGCGGCTGGTGATGAGCACGGCGTAGAGCAGCTTCTCCACTTGGGTGTACCGAATCTTGGCGTCGGTCAACACCTCGCTGATGAAGTAGGTGGGTCACTGGAGCTTTAAAGCCCGACTTCTTCGCCCGCTCGACGACGAGGACGGTGCTCACGACCTTCGTAGTTGCAGAAATATATAGAAGCAGTGGCTCATCAGGGGTTGGGGAGGCCAGGACCTGCGGGGTCGACAGCAGGGTCTTGAGTTGCTCGAACGCTTTCTGAGCCTCGGCGGTCCAGGTGAAGCGGTCGAACTTTCGTAGGAATCGGTAGAAAGGCATGATCTTCTCACCGAGTCGGAGATGAAACGAAGGCTCCAGTAAGCTTCTGTACTCCTTTGACGTTGCTGATGGGTCCGAGGTTGCGGATGGCGGTGATCTTCTCGAGGTTGGCCTCGATGTCGCGCTCGGAGATAACGAACTCGAGGAGTTTGCCAGAGGGAACGCCGAAGACGCATTTCTCGGGGTTGAGTTTGATGCGGTACTTCCGGAGGTTAGCAAACGTTTCTTCTAAGTCTCGAATGAGGTCGGCAACTTGCGGGTCTTGATGACGATGTCGTCGACGTAGACCTCTAGGTTCACCCAGTTGGTCATAGAAGCACTTCTGCTTGCAACGTTGATACGTGGCGCCAGCGTTATTGAGCTCGAATGTCATGGTGACGTAGCAGAACGAGCCGAATAGTGTGATGAAGGACATAGCTGGATGGTCAGAGTCTCGCATAAAGATCTGATGGTGCCCGGAGTACGCATGGAGAAAACTAAGGGTTTCGCAGCCCGCGGTGGAGTCGACCACCTGATCTATGCGCGGCAAAGGAAATGGATCCTTCGGATAGGTTTTGTTGAGGCTCGTGTAGTCAACGCACATACTTCATTTCTCATTTTTCTTTACCTTTACAGGGTTGGCTAGCCACTCGGGGTGGTAGACCTCTCGGATAAACTTAGCGTCTAGTAGTTTGGTGATCTCTTCTCCAATGGCTCGACGCTTCTCGTCGTCGAAGCATCAGAGTCGCTGCTTCACGGGCCGGAATCCGAGATTGATGTTGAGGGAATGCTCGGTGACTTCCTTCGGGATGCCGGGCATATCAGAGGGTGCACAGGCGAAGACATTCTGATTTCGGACAAAGAAGTCGACGATCGTGCTTTCCTATTCCATGGAGAGCGCCGTTTCGATCCGGTCCTTCTTGGCTGGGTCGACGTTGTCGATCACAATCTCCTTGGAGTTGTCGGCAGGCTCGAAATATGCTAGGGTTGCTGGCTTGGAGTCGAGGGTCGGGTCCGACCCCTTGGTCTTCTGGATTTCTTAAAGCTGGGTCGATCCGGCGAGGGTAACGGCCAGCTTGAAGCTCTCCTGTTTGCAGACGAGTGCGTGCTTGAAGCGGGACGACACCGTGATGACGCCTTTAGACCCCGGTATCTTCAGCTTGAGGTAGACGTAGTTAGTGACGGTCATGAACTTGGCGTAGCAAGGCCTGCCGAGGATGACGTGGAAGGTGCTGGAGAAGTCGACCACCTCGAGGGTGAGCCACTCGGTCCTGAAGTTGTCGCGATCCCCGAAAGTGACCGACAGGGTGATTTGGCCTTGGGGGATCGCGCTTCCTCCGAGGATGACGCCGTAGAACAGGGCGTGACTCGGGCGGAGGTCGGATACCGAGAGCTTCATGGCCTTAAATGTGTCGATGTAGAGGATGTTTAGGGTACTGCCTCCGTCCATGAAGACCTTGGTCAAGCGTGTGGTGTCGATGATTGGATCGAGCATCAGAGGCAGGCGGCTCGGCTGGAGCACGTGGTCGAGATGATCGGACCTGTCGAAGGTGATCGGGGCCTCCGACCACTTGAGGTAGGTGGGAACAGTGGGGTCAGCGATGTTGACCACCTGCCAGGTTTGCTTCTAATGGCGTCGAGATTCGTAAGCCACCGGCCCACTGAAGATCATTAGGCAATACTCCGGCTCAGGGAAGGCAGTGTTGGTGTCCCCTCGGCCTCCTTGGTCGGGGGGTCGGGACGAGGAGTTTGGCGAGAGTTGGGCCGAAAGTTACCTTTGAAGAACTGCTTCATCAGGTGGCAGTCTCGAAGGCTATGCTTGACGGGGGTCGAGTGGTTGGTGCAGGGCTTGTCGAGCAGCTTTTTGAAGTGGT
Source organism: Zoysia matrella (assembly GCA_001602295.1). Lineage (NCBI taxonomy): Eukaryota > Viridiplantae > Streptophyta > Magnoliopsida > Poales > Poaceae > Zoysia > Zoysia matrella. The sequence goes on from BCLG01003540.1 coordinate 12,037, forward strand.
TGTTGTGGTCAGCTAGCTTCCTCGCCTGGGGTCAGGGCTGTCGTTTGGTGACGCCCATGAACTCGTTGTCGCGCTGCTGGCTCTTCTTGGCCCTTTTGCTGCTCGAACCGCCCCCGGATCGGTCGTCCTTGCGGTCGGAGCGCCGGTCAGAACGTCTGTTGGTCTTGCGGTCGGGCTTGGACTTCTCCATCTCTTTCGGCCGATCTTGGTCAAAGTTGGCCTGAACGGCCTCCTCTCCGGTGGCGAAAGTGGTGGCGATGTCGAGAAGAGAGCGCGCCGTCTGAGAATTTTTACACCCTAGCTTGTGGACGAGCGCCTTGGAAGTCATACCACAGGTGAAGGCGTTGATGACGTCAGCGTCGCTCACGTCGGATAGCTCATTCTGTTTTTGTGAAAAGCGCTGGATATAGTTCCAGAGCGATTTGCCCGACCTCTGCTTGCAGTTTTGGAGGTCTCAGGAGTTACTTGGACGGGTGTAGGTCCCCCGAAATTTGCCGACGAAGATTCGCCGGAGGTCGGACCAGTCGTGGATGCATCCATCGGGAAGGTGCTCGAGCCACCCTCTAGCCGAGTCGGACAAGAAGAGTGGCAGATACTGGATAGCGAACAGGTCGCTCGCGCCTCGAGCTCTACAAGCAAGACGATAATCTTCGACCCAGTGGGTTGGGTTGGTCTTACAAGAGTATTTGACGACGTTGGTCGAAGCGCGGAACCTCTGAGGGAACTTGGCTCTTCGGAGCTGGGTACCGAACGCCTGGGGCTCGACTGTGTCAAGGCTGGGGCTTCGGAGGTGGTCGTAGCTGCGCCGACTGTCGTGGCAGTTAGGGGTCCGCTCCCGTCTGGACTCGGCGTAGTGCTCGCCCCTGGCTTGCCTCCTGGCGTCGATGGTGTGGCAGACGTCTCGATGCTCTCCGAGGCGTTGGTGGACGGAGGCAGCTGCCGGCGGGGGGTCTCGTAACTCGGTCCGGCTGCCGTGGCTGTCGCGGGTGGGACTCCGCCGGTCGGCGCGCAGTCTTTGGGTGTTGCGGACCTCGGTATGCTATGGTCAGAGTGATGGCTCGGGCTGCTGGAGCACGTCGTGTAGGTAGACGCGCAAACGTTGTAACTCTCCTTGAGCATGAGGTTGTCCGGCGTGACGGACTCGTTGAGGACACATGCCGCCGCCGCCAAGTTCTTGAGCGCACTGTCGAAGGCGGGAATGCCGCCGTCCAGGATCTGCTGATACGTGGACGGCACCCGGGCTCGAGCGCTTGCGCAGGTCGCGGCGACGCCCTTGCCCTTGCCCGGAGCATCGTCCCCGGTCCCAGTTTGGCGCCGGAAGGCCTCTTCGACGATAGAGAGGATGCGATGCTGCGGAGAGGCATTGTCGTCCGGAGTTTTGCCAGGAGTGGGATTTTTCGCGACTTTGGGAGGCTGCAGCGTGATGCACTCTCGAGCTGGGTCATGGCCCAGCACAGCATGAGACGAACGATGACGAGGCGCACGCCACTTACGCGGGACCTAAAGATGAAGCTCACCGCCGTTGTCGGCTACGAAGTCCAGGCTTACAAAGCGGAAGGCCTGGGCGGCAGCAAAAATGGGGATGCTCCACGATCGACCATCACGGGCGATGGCAACTGCGAAACTCCCAAAACGAAGGTGAGATCGATGTCTCTTTCACCAGAGCGAAAATTGAAGCTATCGAAAAGCAAAGCGAAAACGCACCACAAAAACCCCCTTCCTGGCGCGCCAACTGTCAGTGTTTTGAGCACCCGCACAGTAAAATTTACGTAATCGGAGAGAGATTAGGTGCGCTCTTTGTATTCAAAGTGGCCTAGCCTAAAAAAGACTCAAGAATTAACCTAGTTCGGTAGCCTCAAAGGCGTAATACCCTACATCCAGAGGTGAGGTGGATGTATCGTATAAGTTCGTAACAGGGTTACAATGACGGAAGGGTCTCTACACGAGGAGAGCCCTTGTGCACGTGGCGGGTGTGTGTGTGAACTAGAATTGAATGACTTGGTTTCTAACGTCCCTGGTGCCCTCTTATATACGGGTCGGACTCGGGTTACATGGTTTGATGCCTACGGTAACGGGTGACTCTTTGATGGGTGGGGTCACTGTCTCGAGCGGCCTCCTGACGAGTGGGGCCGTTATCTTCTGCGAGGTTGATCTTCTGGCGCCCGCTGGTACCGAAACAGATGCTCGGCGTCCTTCGAATTGTCCTTCTGTCCTTTTTTGGGGGACAAAGTGGCTTTACCATTTGGCTCTATCTCCCAGCGGGCAGCTTTACCTGCCGTCGGAACGATTTACCTCTTTCTGTATTGCTTTACCACTTTGTTTGGTTGCTTTACCGTCTTCTGCGCAGTTTTACCTTCTCCCGTACATCGTCAAGAATCTCTGTGCTTGTCAGATACGACCATTGAACCCTTGTCACGGTCCGGCTCCGGCTCAGGCGCGGTGGGACCAGCTTCTTCGAGAGAGTTCGGTTGCGGTGGAACTGAGCGGTGTCTTTGGACAGTCTCGACCCTATGGGGTCGGACCGTCCTTTCGACTGGCGATACGGTGAAGCTCTTTGGGGGCCGTGAATTCCGGCCGTGGGCCGTAATCCCGCAGCTGGGCTTTCGTATTCGTGTTGAGCCTTTAGGCATCCGGGTATATAATCCCGATAGAACATAAGATGTGCTTAGTCACTGTGCTCTGGTTAACTTCAGGATATTTCACATGTTAGGAGTCGCAAAAAAAGAAATTTATTTCACATGTTAGCAAACCATGTCTAGTCATCAGTTATATTACACCTAAACCGACTGGGATGAACAGTGTTTCATCAGAATCGGATTGTTATTAGCATTGTGTAAACTCTCCTTTGCATTGTTCTTATTTACTTCTTTAATGAAATAACATGCAGCTCTCGCACGCATTCGAGAAAAAAAATACTAATAAAGTTATGGCAGGGCAAACATATGATTAATTTATCATCTATGTTAAATTTCTGTAGGAATTTATTCTAACTCGTAAGTTTTACTTTTCACTTTTTCAGCCTACCTATGGAGCACTGGTAAGACTTATTATGCCCTGGCACTGCTTGGACTAACAATTCCTCAGGTCATCTTCCAGGTAAATGATTGTTCTACTTCCTCCCAGGCTCGTGTTTTTGGTGGATTTCCCATTCCCAGATATTTTGACGGTCCAAACTAAACGCTCCTCAGAGTCACGAAATGTTACTACTAACTTTAATACTTCACTAAAAGTACTAACCTCCAATGAATGGATCTCTGGGGAATAGTCTTGTACATTGCTGGTAAACTTTTTTTTTTCAAATCTGTATAATCAAATTAGCAACAAAGCCTAACAAAGAACATATTTTCTTTTGTTCTTAATTAATACTCCTAGCTGAACTGTCATTTCCGTCCATCTAAACCTCTTCCCTTTCATGGAGCAGTTCCAGTACTTCCTGAAAGACCCCGTGAAGTACGATGTCAAATACCAGGTGCGCTTAACTTATGCTGGTTATCTTACTCTCCCCGTCCAGCCATTCCCTGTTCCAAAGCTGCAAACACGGAACAACTTCAGGAAACCACTATCCGGCTGCAACAATCTTACTCTGATGACAGGCGAGCGCGCAGCCCTTCTTTGTCTTGGGCCTCCTGGTGACAGCCCTGGCAACCAGCCACTGATGAATTGGTCCAACCAAAACCGAAGCCCCACGAACAAGATGTTTGTGCCACTGCTGGTGAAATAAGGTTCTAGTCAGAGCACGGATGCGAATAACAATGCGTAAACTGATTGTGAGAAGGATGGGACCGTCGTTGTGGCTTGTATAACATCAGAGCAATGCCATTAGGGTCATGTGCTGCAGCAATGCGGCTTGTAAAACATCACAGTGTTAGACTACCTAATTTAGTTTGATAGACTACCTAATTCAGTTTTGCTACTATCCTTCTTTAGCGGTGCTATAGTTGGCTATCTTTGATTCGGTTGAGCCTCCTTTCTATCTTTCCGAGGATTACTTCTATGAGTCCGTTAGGATGGGAGGCAGACTTGCCTATATATGTATGTGATTGACACACCAATCAATACATCTGTGATTTACCTCGCTATCATGGTATCACGAGATTTCGATCTTTTTCACCGCTTCCGCACAACATAATTTCATTGCTCTCCGTGCCGTTCCCATGGCGGCGGCCGTCGCCACACGGCTCACACTCGAGAAACGCGTCGCTGCCTTCACACCTGAAGAGCGCTGTGAGGCAGCTCGACAAGAAGCCGTGCACCTGGAGGGTACGTGCATCGAGGCAGAGCGCCTGGCGGCCGAACGCCTCGAGCGAGAATGTCGGCAGAGGCTGTGCGCATCGAGGCAGAGTGCCTGGAGGCCGAACGCCTCAAGCGAGAACGTCGCGATGCCGAGCTCGCGCCCTGGTCACTGCCAGAGAAATTGCAGCACCCACCGCCGCCCTCCACTCCCAGGCGGCAGCAATCTTGAACATTAAGGCCTTCGTGCCCATCATTCTTGATCTCACGTCGCCCCACTTCAATCGATGGGGCGGTCTTTTTCTCAACACCCTCAAAAGGTACGCGCTCACAGACCACGTGCTCTCCGATGACAATCGTTCCGACGATATCTCATGGAAGCGCATGGACTGTACTGTCCTTTTGTTGCTCTATGGGACAATTACGCCGGAGCTCTTGGAGGTGGTCATGAATCGTGACGATGGACCACCTACTGCTCGCCTCGTTTGGCTAGGCCTGGAACAGCAGTTCATCGGGAACAAGGAGACCCGCGTGTTTCTTCTGGACGCAGAATTCCGAAGCAATTTGTCGATTTTCGACTATTGCCGTCGCCTCAAGTCCATGGTCGATCAACTAGCTGATCTCAGTGAGCCTGTTCGCGACCGCACGCTCGTCCTCAACGAACGCTCCGCCTATATGGGCGCCCTGATTCAGCGCCAACGGCCGTTCCCGACTTTCATTGAGGTACGATCTGATCTTCGTCTTGCTGAAATCAACATGGAGGCCAAGCAGGGGACCGTGGCACAAGCTCTCGCCGCTTCTGTCCTTCGCGCTCTTGCCCCACCGCCGTTCATTCCCGGCAGCAACACCAACAAGAATCGGTGGGGCAGCGGCAAGAAGAACGGTGGCGGCGGCTCTGGTGCCCCAGCCCCTGGTGCTCCTCGGGCTGGCTTCCCCCCGCAGCCCACCACAGCGCCGCCCAGATGGCAGCCTGCCTTTGGCACCTTCCAGGCGTATTGGGCCGGCCCATCAGGCGCTGTCCGCCCACCAGGTCCACAGCGGCCTCAGGCCTTCAACGCGGGTCCAACAGCCCTACCTGGGCCGCTGGTGTCGCCAATTGGGCTGCCTCCGCCGATGGCGCCACCTGGGTTTCCTCCGCCTGCGTTTCTCCCTGGGCCAGTACCTACTGCTCCATATCAGCAGCCATCGCCTGGCAGCACCGGTTCCCCACCAGGGTGGCTCAATCATCCGGGTCATCCAGGCGGCTTCTCATAGGATCCAAATGCTCTCGCTTTGGCCTTCAACATGGTAACGCTGCAGCCACCACCGACTACAGAATGATACATGGATACGGGTGCAGAAACTCATGACATCAAACTCCGGTGATCTTTGTGTTTCCCAACCCCCATCTTTTTCTACTCCATCTAATATCATTGTTGGTGATGGTTCGCTTTTGCCTGTCCCTAGCACTGGTCACACATTTTTTCCCCACATCTCAGGGGTCCCTTCACTTAAACAATGTTCTTGTTTCATCACAGCTTATCAAAAATCTTATTTCTGTTCATCAGTTCACTATTGAAAATAATTGTTGTGTCGAATTTGACTCTTCTGGTTTTTCTGTGAAGGACCTCCGAACCAGGAACGTGATCGTCAGGTGCAATAGTGCTGGTCCACTCTACCCACTACTATCATCAGTTTTTCAGCCTCTAGCCATTGCTGCAGGCTCCACCACCACTGTTTGGTATCGGTGTCTCGAACATCCTGTCCAAGAAACCTTGTCTCGCCTGATGTCTTCATATGCTATTTCTTGTCATAAGATCGAGTCTGATCGTCTTTGTCATGCGTGTCAGTTGGGTCGTCATGTTCGTCTTCCCTTTAGCTCCTCTAGTTTTCGAGCAGAACACAAATTTGACTTAATTCATTGTGATATTTGGACATCTCCTGTTTTGAGTATTTCCGGATACAAATATTATTTAGTTATTCTTGATGACTACTCCCATTATCTTTGGACGTTCCCTTTACGACTCATATCTGATACATTTTTTGTCCTTACTTCTTTCTTCAGCTTTGTTTCCACTCAGTTCGACACATCGATTAAGAGCGTTCAGTGCGATAATAGACGTGAGTTTGATAACTCCTTCACACACATGTTCCTTCTTACTCATGGTGTCACTCTTCGCATGTTGTGCCCACACACCTCATCACAGAATGATAAGGCTGAGCGCATCATTCGAACCACAAATAATATTATTCGTTCTCTTCTTGTTCAGGCCAGCATGCCTCCTTTCTACTGGGTCAAGGCTCTTTATACAGCAACTCATCTCCTCAACCGTCACCCTACTAAGACCTTGGCCTTCGCCACGCCATTCTATGCCCTACATGGCATTCAGCCTTCTTATTCTCATTTGAGGGTTTTCGGGTGCCTTTGTTACCCGAATCTGTCTGCAACAACGGATCACAAACTGGCTCCGTGTTTTGTAGCATGTGTTTTTCTTGGGTATCTTTTCAAACACAAAGGGTATCGATACCTCTCCACTAATAAGCTCATCATCTCATGTTATGTGATTTTTGATGAATCCTCTTTTCCCTTTTTCAAGGTTTACTCGCCTCCTTCATCCGACTTTGATTTCTCGTCGGAGTTTGACGTTGCACCTGTTATTTCCATTGGACCTTCTTGTGGTTCAGGTACTACAGCCACTCAAGACATCACTGTTGCCTCTGCACGTGTGAGCAGTCCGTCGACTCTCGGCACCGACGACGCTTCACCGGCCTTCCCCGCGTTTGACGCTGCCTGTGCGACCCCAGGGTCACGCACGGCAGGCGCGACCTCTGGGCCACGTGCAGCATGCGGGACCCCTGGTCACGCGGTCTCTGGGCCACGCCCGGACGGTGTGCTCTCTGAGTGCAGCTTGCCTGCCCAGGCATGCACACCCGCCGCTGGCGTGCTCTCTGGGAGCAGATCGCCTGCCCGGGCAGCCACACCTGCTTCGACCGACGAGCAGCTCCTGCCTGCTAATGCTGTTCCTGTTCCACCTGAGGCTAATGAGCACGCGATGATCACTCGCGGCAAGCATGGCTTTCGTCAGCCTAAGGTACCGTTTGATCTTCACACTGCTGCCCTGTCTCCAGTGCCCAAATCTTATCGTGCAGCTCTGGCGGATCCGCACTGGAGGGCAGCCATGCAGGCAGAAGTCTCTGCTTTGCATGCAAATGATACTTGGGACTTGTGCCTCACCGCTCCAAGGCCAACATTGTCACTGGTAAATGTGTATTTCGGCACAAATTTCGTCATGACGTGTCATTTGAGCGTTACAAGGCTCGGTGGGTCCTTCCAAGTTTTACTCAACGACCTGGCATTGATTTTGAAAAAACTTTCAGTCTTGTTGTGAAGCCTGTTACCATTCGCACCGTGCTCACAGCAGCACTATCTCATGACTGGCCTGTTCATCAGCTTAATGTGAAGAATACCTTTCTACATAGAACTCTTGATGAGACGCTTTATTGTGTGCAGCCCACTGGGTTTGTGGATAACTCTCGTCCAAATCATGTCTGCCATCTGAACAAATCTCTTTATGGTCTGAAGCAAGCTCCATATGTCTGATACAGTTGTTTTGCTACCTATATTATCTCTCTGGGGTTTGTATGTGCAAAGTCAGATACCTCTCTGTTCATCTATCGGCATGGCAGTGACACTGTGTACTTGCTCCTCTATATTGATGATATTGTTCTGATAGCATCTTCAGTGTCTCTTCTTCAACGTATTATTGCAACACTTCAGCGGGAATTCTCTATAAAAGACTTTGGTCCTCTGCACAATTTTTTGGTCTTACTGTGACGCATCAGGATGATGGTTTTCATCTTTCTCAGCGCCAGTATATGCTTGAGGTTCTTGATCGGGCAAGCATGGCAGATTGCAAACCGTGTGCTACCCCTGCGAACACATGTAGCAAGCTCTCTGGAAATGAGGGCAACCCTGTAGATAATCCGACTCACTACCGTGGCTTAGCTGGTGCACTCCAGTATCTTACTTTCACTCGACCTGATATGGCTTATGCTGCCCAGCAAGTATGTCTTCACATGCATGATCCACGGGAACCACGCTTTGCACTGATCAAGCGCATTCTCTGTTACTTGCATGGGACTCTGGATCATGGGCTACATCTTTGGCGTATGGATATATCTACTTTGATTGCATACTCTGACGCAGACTGAGCCGGCTATTCTGACACCAGTCGATCGACCTTTGGGTACACAGTTTTTTTTGGTGATAATCTTGTCTCTTGGTCTTCGAAGCGGCAACCCACAGTATCTCGCTCTAGTGCTGAGGCTGAGTACCATGCTGTTGTCAATGCTAAGGCGACTGGTTACGACAGCTACTTCAGGAGCTGCACATTCCTCTCCAGCTTGCCGCCATTGTTTTCTGTGACAATGTATGTGTAGTTTATCTCTCAACAAACCCGGTACAGCACCAGCGTACCAAACATATCGAGATTGATCTCCACTTTCTCTGGGAACACGTTTCATCTGGCGTTGTTCGTGTGCTGCATGTTCCTACTTCTTCACAGTATGCCGACATCTTCACGAAGGGGCTGCCATCCTTCCTTTTCACCGAGTTTTGGTCCAGTCTGAACGTTCTTCCCGGTGGCTACAGGCTCCGACTGCGGGGGCGGGGGGGGGGGGTTGTTAGACTACCTAATTCAGTTTTGCTACTATCCTTCTTTAGCAGTGCTATAGTTGGATATCTTTGATTCGGTTGAGCCTCCTTCCTATCTTCCCGGAGATTACTTCTATGAGCCGGTTCGGATGGGAGGCAAGCCCGCATATATATGTATGTGATTGATATCAATACATCTGCGATTTACCTCGCTATCACAGAGCAATTCCATTAGGGTCATGTGATGCAGCTGCAACTATGCAAGTAACGGAAGGAAATTGTTGCCCTCGGCTTGTGTTTCATCAGCAAAAAATTGTTGTAGACAGAGGTGGTTCGTCACATGGTTCTTTTTATGCCGCTGTTAATCGCAGCGCACTACAAGGCACGACCTACTCTGAGAAGCAAACTGGCATCTCGACCACTGCAAAATGAACATAACCGAGAGCACTTCTGATGAAACACGAGCCGAGAGCAACATTTCTGATTACCAAAGATAGAAAACGCTACCCTGATCGATCGGATATATGCATTTTAGTTGCCGATGATGATGAACGTACGGGATACTGGGTCTGTTTGGCACACGCTGAAACTTATGAAGAATCTATCTTTGGCTGTGAGAGAAGCTGCTGCTTAGGAAAGCGGTGTTAAAATAAGCGACGTGTTTGAGAGTCTGCTTCTTTAATGCTGGAGAAGAAATCAAAGTGCAGAAGGAGGCTGGAGCTGAGGCGGGAGCGTGACGCGAGGAAGCGCAACTGGTGAGGAAGCGCAGCGCGGCACGAGAGCGACACCGGAGGCAGCGACGACGCACGGGCCGGAGCTGGTCAGTGAGGAGAAGCAGCGTGGCGTGGGACTCGAGCTGGCCGGCAAGGAGGACTGGAGGAGCTTGCGAGAACGAAGGCGACTGACAAGGAGTAGCAATGCGGCGCGGGGGTGGAGGCGACCGACGAGAAAGAGCGTCGCAGGAGCGAAGGCGACAAGGGTGCTGAGAAGTGAGAAGCAGTGAAAAGCAGGAAAACACTGCGTCCGCTTTTCGCTGGTTCCTCGTACAATTGGGGAAGCGCTTCCCTGGTGCCCTGCACAAGAAACGAGCCATTTGGCAGCACAAGTGCTTCATTTTTTGAAGAAGCGGCACCAAACAGGACCCTGATCCCAGGCCTGCCCGCATTGCTGCTTGCGCCCTCCCAAGTCCAACAATGCAAATGATAGTAAAATCAAAGGAACAACCTTCTCATGGCCAAGATGAACGTGGGTCAATGAATACCTAGAGCCTCGGTTGATAGAGCTTTAATTTTTTTAAAGTGATTCTCTAACCAGAAGTGATCTCATGGCTAAAAATGATTCTTCTTAATTCTCTAATATAAACTTTTTGAATCAACATAGAAAAAAAAAAGGCTACTCTTTTCGACTCCTATCTATTGTGTTTATTTTAGAAAAACAATTCATAAAATTAGCTAATAATCACTCCTTTAAAAATAATGTTTAGCATTGCTCCTCTAATTTTAACCGAGAATCAGCTTTATGTAGCTCTGCCAAAAGTGACCCTACTACAGAGGCGTGTTTTGTTTGGGTTGTAGATTTTATAATAGCCCTGTTTGAGACAGTTTTTTTTCCAGCTTATCAACAAAAATAAGTTGTTTCTTCTTCCAAACATAAAACTTATTTTCAGCTTATTTCCTCCCTGCTTCTATACTTTCCACTACAAAATCACGGCTAAAATAAGCGACTCGACACCAGCTTCTTTCTGCCATGCGTCCCTCCCCGTGCATCCCGTCGCAGGAGGTCGGGATGCTGGGGCGCCGCCTCCAGACGCAGGAGCGCCTTCGCCGCTTCGGCCCCCTGGTCGCGCTGCCGCCAGCCGGTCTGCGAGGTCCAGACGTCGCACGATGCCGCACTGGTCTGCGAGTTGTGTCGCGCACTGCTGCCGAGCCGACCCTCAAGTCAAGCCACAGAGCCAGCCTGCCAGCCGCCACGGCACCATCTAGCTTGAGCGACCTCACCATCGCCGGAGCTGGAGGCCACCTTGCCATGCCAGGATTCGAATCGCCTCGCTCCTGCCAGAATTCCAGCCACCTCGCCGCTGTCCACCGGAGCTCAGCTGGAAAATAAGTTGGATTGCCAAACAAGGAGTTTTTTTTTCTCATAGTTTTTTTGCCAGCTGCTGATTTGAACAATTTAAAATAAGCTGACTTATTTTTAAGTTTCAGCTGCACTTAAAAAAGGTCAGTTTTAGCTCTACTCCCTCGGTTCCCAAAGACTTATAATCGCTGAGGTCATAAGTCTTTCTTTATTTACACTTGCTTCTTAATACATTTTTTTTTCTCAATACAACTCTATCTTTATCTCTCTTGTTTTTAGTGTATTTTATATTTTTCATCATTCTTAATTTCTCTGTGCGCACAGTTACAAGGGGGGCGGAGGGAGTAGAAAAGTCCATTTCCTTTAAAATCATCCTGAGAATACTTGTGTTTCTATTGCTCTCTAAGTGTGGATTTAATCCCATTCATTCCCCTCTAATCCCCTTTGAAACCGAACGGTGCCGAACGGTGCCTAACGGGTGCCGCTTCGCTCTCGCATCGCCTCCGGTACATGCTCCATGATGCTGTTAAATTTTATTGTAGTTTTTTATACCATGATAAATCTACATATAAATAGAAACTAATAAAAATTCACTACATCTACGCAAAGATGCACGCAAGAGCTAATGAAAGAAGCTATTTTTTGATGCACCTGTCCTGTACTAACTACTCAGGGGCTGATTGGTTGTCGGACGCCAACTGTCCAGACTGGCCACGTGGAGGTGCGGCCGGTTCAGTTGGCTGCCACCGTCTTGAGCTTGTCCCTCAGTGCGCGCGCTTGGCTCCACAAAACAAATTTTGGCTACGTTTGGTTTGTGCTCAAATCAGCTGCGCCAAATGTTGGCGCGCCCACGATTTGACGAGCGATGCCGCGGCCCACAACTCGCTCATGCACCAGCCACAAAATGAACTGCAAGCTGGTGGTGACGTGCGGGCACACCAATTGCAGGCGTCGATCCAAGCACCAGCCATAATCACGCCGGCGTTTCCAATATTTGGTATCGTGCGTCAGCAACAAACTAAATAAGCCTTTTGAATTTCGTTTCTGTGGAGCCAAGCTCGCGGGAGTCTAGTTAATGATGGTATTAGTAAATAATTATTTTTTAAAGTATATTAGTATATATTAAAGTAGATTAAAATTTATAAAGCTAAAATGAAAGTTATTGGAGTGTGGTTACCCAAGTTAAAATATTAAAATAATTTATATTTCTCTATCTTATCTCATATGGATTAGACTTATGTGGCGATCAAACGTTATTTTTTTTAGCCTATCTCCTTACACGCAACCAACTAAACATCTAATGTAACGTAATTTGATTACAATATGTCGGTATTCTGATCATCGGCACAGTAAAATTTACGTAATCGGAGAGAGTATTCGTGCGCTCTTCGTATTCAAATGGCCTAGTCTACGAAAGAGACTCAAAAATAAACTTGTTTCGGGCCGTCGAGAGGCGTAATACCCTACGTCTAGAGACGAGAGATATCAAATCGTATAAACTCAAAAACACAAGTATAATGCAGAAGGGCCTTGGCTCGATTCAAAAACCCTAGCTCGCGTGGGTGGATGTGGTTACAGTGGGATAGCTCAAATACAACTTGGTTAACTTCACTTCACTCGTTCTCTTACGTCATATCTCTTGCGTCGTATATCGTATTGTCTTCGTCCGTCTAATGCCCCATGGTACCTCTTTTATAGGGGTCGGACCGAGAGCACTAATTTGGCGACTACAGAATCTGCTGGCCCTCCGCCAGGTGGGGCCTCGGTTGTCGTCTGAGTTGGTCACCTGGCGCTCGCTGACGCCGGTGCAGTTGGTCAGTGTCCTTCGTACGTCCTTTGCCCAGTCGTGGGGACAAAAGATAATTTTTCATCTTGCTTTACCAATCGCTTGACTTCTTTACCAACTTTTGGAACGTTTTAACTCTCGGCAAGGTTGCTTTACCTCCTGTTGTATGTTGGCAGGAATCTCTGCGGCTGTCAGCGACTGGTTGCTAAGATGGTGCCCGACCCCCGGGGGTCAGGTTAGAGCGTTGGCTTCTAGCCATTGGCGGGCTGAATCTTGTTGTCGTATAGCATTGACCTTTCGTCGGTCGGGCTTGGACACTTGTGCGGTTTCGACCCCTGAGGTCAGGACGTTCTGAGTGGGATGTGATCCTTCGTGAGCAGGAGATGGGTCGTGAGCCGTAGTTTGTAGATGGGCCTTTGTGTAAAGGTCGGGTCCATAAGTACCTGGTGTATATTACCCCGACAGTAGCCCCCGAGCCCTGCGCTATCTGCAATTCTTGTTAAGGCGGTGCTGGGCTGACTCTTGCCGAAGTATGACTCGTGATCCTATAGGGTGCGCGAGCGCGCCCGTTGAGCGTATCCCTCGAGCCCCCGAGCGATCCAAAGGGTCGGTCGTGGGCTTAATCTTCGTCTTCGTCTTCGTCATCGTTCGTCGATGGTTGATCCTAGGAGCGCGGGTCAACTGGGCGTAGCCCTCGAGCCTCTGAGCGATTTGAAGGGTCGATCGTGGGCTTAGTCTTCGATAGTTCTTGGCCCTTGAGGTCGGTTTGAAACTGATTTTTGTTATCAGCTGAGTGTCAGAACAGATGCCTAGATTGGATCGGTTGGGCCGGCCTTGTCTCATGATCAGCATCGCGCCTAGATCAAACTGGGCAGTCCAGTCGTTTTCCATGATCAGTGCCCCGAGCAAGTATCGGGCCGGCTGATTTATCGTCTGACCTCTCGTTTGTCCCTATCCATGAGATGACTTACAGCGTCAATAACGGGCGTCGATAACGGCTCCAACAATCGCACGATTCCACTGCCTCCACGTGGACGGCGGATATGGCGTCTGGGAATTGTAACCGCCGGTCGATCTGGTCGGTTAGATGATGCCAATCGGACGGCAGTGGGAGCGCGATGCTTTGAGCGTGCGTGTCCCATCAACTGGCACCTATCAGCCATCGACTGGCGTGTCAGACAGGCGAGCGTCGGAGGTGGCGAGGCGGCGTCTGGCCCCACTCGTCAGTGAGTGGGTGCCAGCGTGACGGGTGCACATCGTGGTGCATACCCATGATGGTGTAGTTACTGCGCCATCGCGTTGTGGGTAGTGGGGGTGAGTAACGTTCACCCCCCCGGTCTTTAAAAAGGGGGGCGCGGTGATTTCAAAATTCAGCAACCCTCTATTGCCTTCGTCTCCAAGCTTTCTTGCGCTAGCTCGCTTTTGCGTCCAGAGCTCGTCGTCTTCAACTTCATCGTCTTCGTCACGTTAGTTCCGGTGGCCACTACGTTCGTCCCCGTCTTCATCGTCCTTGTCTCCATCATCACTGTGATGGAAGCCGCGTGGAAGCCCTCCGCCGTTTCAAAAGAGGTGCTGGAGTCATACCACGACACCGGGCTGTTGCTGTCGAAAGAAGCCGACGAGTGGGAGGCGGCGGAGAACCAGGAGGTACCGGCGCCGCAGGAGGGGAAGATTGTGAGTTTCCTCACCTTCCACGGACGCGGGCTGGCGCTGCTGTGCACCTTCTTCTTCCGCACACTGATGCTTCACTATGGCGTGTGCCTCCACCACCTCAACCCTAACGGTATCCTCCAAATCGCCATCTTCGTCATGCTCTGCGAAGCATATTTGGGGGTGGCTCCGGGCCTATGGTTGTGGCGGTATTATTCCAGGCCAGCCAGTTGCTGGAGCCCTCCGTCGCGGCTAGGCAGGTCGGCGCTGCCGCGATCATGCTCCGGAGCGCCGAGGCGAAGGAGTACATCAAAGTGTTGCTGAAGAAGTCCTTGAAGGGCTGTCATGACGGGTGGTTCTACATCAAGAACGCCACCCCGGCCTCCTGACCTTTCGCAACGCACCGATCGAGGCGATCGACATGTGGAAGGCGAAGGTGACAGTTGAGGAGAAGGACAAGTTGAGGCCATTGCTACAGAAGATCCAACGACTGAAGAACGAAGGATTGAACGGTGCCGTCGCCATTGCTACCTTTGTGCGATGTCGGGTTCAGCCGCTGCGCCTTCCCCATGAACAGCAATGAGGGGAAGGACGACTCCAACCGGGAGAAGGTCGGCATCGAGCTGAGCGACCAGGAGGTCGCCCAGCGGGTCGGCAGGTTGCTGGAGGGGGACGTCACTGACGAGATGACCATGGGACCGCAGCCCCTTGACAAGGATCACCTGACCCTGGTGAGTTGGCCTCCTCTTTCCTCTGTTGTTCGGGTTTGTAGAGTAGATCGGGTCGGGTCGTGGATAGGAGTCAAAGACTTAGTCGTTGTCGTCACTGCACGTCCTGTTGAGGGCCGCGCCCGGTCGAGCAATGTAGTCGGGACAAGCGCCGCGGGCGTGTCCTCGGCTAAGAAGAAGGCCGTCAAGAGACGGCGCCCCACAGGTTTGAAATCATTCCCGGTTGGCAGTCCGGCTGCTTCTACGCTGATTATGCGGCCTACTCAGAGGTCGGCAGGTGCTCTGCCTGTCGGGGCCCTTGCAGCTACGAGTGCAAGGTCGGGGTTCGGGACTGCTGCACCGCAGGCGACGGCTCCTATCGACGTCGGGAGCTCGGCGTCATTCGAGGACGTGGTCCCGTCTCTGTCGAAAAGGACGAGGGCCGAAGGGTCGAAGAGCGCAGAGGTCTACTCCAGGACCGCGGCGGTGGCCACCACGATCCAGGTGGCAGAAACTGGAGCGGTCCAACCGGCCCTTCCCTGGATCCGGAGGATCCTGATGCGCCAGTCGAAGGCGTAAGTTCATGCACCTTTAGTTTAGATGTAAGTTTGGATTAGTTTGTTTCTGACCTGTTTGGAGATGTGCAGGCCTCTGTCGTCGGTCGCTGCGATGCGTCCGGCTACGGCTGTTACGATGTCGGCGTCTGGGGACGCCGACGGGAGAGATGACATTAGTAGTGATGTGGCGGCGCACGTGGCGACACCGCCCCATCCGTCCAAAGTTCAAGATTGGCCGACCCCGACAGTAGGCGAGGTACTGCTGTCGCCGCCTCCAACGACCACCGCTTAAGGTTAGGAGGAGGTAGCGGCCAAAGCCCAAGAGGAGGCAGCCACCAAAGCCCAAGAGGAGGAGGCGGCTCCCGAGATCCAAGAAGAGGCAGCCGCCGAGGAGGAGAAGGAAGACACCTCTCCGGCTTCTGACGCCGAAGGGGAGGTCGAGGATGTGCCCGCGCCATCCCCGACCACGATGGCCGAGGGTTTGAGGCGATCTCTCCCGCCCTTGGCCCACGAAGAACCGGTTGGCCGAGTCTCGCCTGTCGCTCCCAAGAGTGCGCACGAGCTAAGAGAGACAGCCGCCGAGAAGCAGCTAGAAGTTCCTTTGGCAGACCCTTCCGAGGGTTTGCCTGGACCGGCCGCGGAGGAGGTCGATGATCTGTTTGCGAGCGCAACCCATGCTGGCGTAAGCGAGACCGCGGGAGGAGCGCAGGTGGAAGAAGCACCTGAGCTATTCGGAGTGTCGACTATGCCATCGGCTGCCACGGGGCCGCCCGACTCCTTGACATCCGCCGTGCAAAGGTCCATAAGGAGGGGTGACCTTCCGCACGAGGCCGTGGCCGGGGCGTGGAATTTCTATGATGACCGGATGGCCGAGGTCCGTCACTTCAACCTTGCGATGGCTTCCGGCCTCCAACATTTGCTCGGAATCACGGATGATTGCCAAGACCTCTTCGACGATCCGTACTTGAACATTTAAAGTTTCTTAGTTGAACCTGTTCATTGCGATGTTGAATGTTGTCGTTTGCAAGCAAATCTTGCCATGGCCGTGGGTCAACCTCCTCGAGGCTATGCTCTGCAAGCTGAGGTCGACGCTCTTCGGACGGAGCTGGAGAAGGCCAGGGCCGGTCGAGACGCCTCGAGGGAATCCACAATCCAGCTGCACCACCAGCTCAATGCCGCCCGAGAGGCAAGCCGTATGTCGCTCGATGAGGCCAACTAGTCGTGTATGGACGCTGTGTTGACGCGGTCGGAAAACCGGAGGCTCTCCTCCAACCTCACCTCCGCGCGGAAGACAATCGCAAGTTAGCTAACAGTTTCTAAGCATTACTATATTGAAGGCCGGGGTTGGATCCCGACTGAAGACTTGGTATTTTTTTAGAGCTCCGGAGGCAGACTGTCCAGCACGACGCGAAGATGCGACGTCTTAAAGACCTCCGGGCTCATGCCGATGGGGCCCGCCAGAGTGCCGAGGCCACCGCCAAGAGGGCCTCAGAGGAGCGCCAGCGTGCCTTCAAGCAGCGGGACCTGATTAACTCGGAGCGGGCCGTCGCAAAGGCCGAGGTCAAGCGACTGTCGAAGGAGCTGCAGGAGATGTAGCGTGCCGCCTTCGAGATCTAGGAGGCACGCCTGGTTGCCAAGGCCGAGGTCGAGCGACTTTAGGGGGAGCTGAACGAGGCCAAGGGCCTTGTCGAAGCTGTGGTAAAGGAGCGAGATGGTAAGTGTCATACCTTTTTGTTTAATGATTGGTCGTGGAGGTCGAAACAGTGTGTTTGCTGCAGCTCTGGACGGTGAGCTCTGACCCTTGAGGTCTCCAGGCCGACACCTGCTCCAGCGGGTCTTCACTGGCGTGCATGAGAACTCCCTTTCGACGGAGTTCGTGACGCACATGCTACAGCAGCTCCTGGGCATCATCGCCACCGAGGTGACGAGGGCGCTTGAGGACAGGACCTCGCTGACCCTAGCGCTGACCCGCTCCCACTACCCAGATGTAGACTTCGGCCGAATCGTTGAGGGTTTTGCTTCTAGGTTGTCGGAGAAGATGGGGGCGCTCGAGGCCGAGATGCAGCCGTCGGTGCGGGAGGTCGTCGCTGACTTCAACAGACCTAAATTTCTTCGGAAGCGGTTCAATCACCTGCCCCATGTGCAGCAGCAGCGTTCTTAGTTATCTGTAGGAAGTAGTAGTATTTTGTATCCGACTGTGTAATGAACATTTTTGGATGATGTGTAAATATGCAAGTTTCCAACTCTCTTCTGTGCTTCAGTATTTCGCACTTAACGTTTCTCGAGTTCTGTTGGATGTTTATCAAGCGACTAGGTCGGATATAGCTTATAGGGTCGAGTGTCGGGCTCGATACAGTCGTAGAGCGTCACCAACGTCGAGTCGAATCGTTAGTCGCGAGAAAAACTTGAACGAGAGCGCTTTTGTAACTGGGCACATCTGAGGGTCACCAGCGAAACTCGGCGTGGGTCGGTGTGAGAAACCGTTCAAGTTGAGTTCCAATTAGTCGAATTAGCTTGATATTTTAAAGCACACACAAGCTCAAATTCAACTAACGAGAAATCAATCCCGGTAGTCCCCCGATATGCTCCTAAACATCGCGCAGAACAATAGCATATCGGTAATCATCGTTGCACACATCACATAGAAATATCACATACATAGATAAGTTATTACAAACCACAAGTAAAAGTTCATAACTTGAGCAAGAATGAGAGTAGCAGGGTTATAGTTTTAGCTCTCAAACTTGCTAGAACATAATTAAACAAGGTACTAAATTCTTATTTAGGTTCAAAACACAATGATGAGTGCTACACAGCGAAAAACATTTTTAAAACAAACCGCTTAGCCCACGAACACCACCGTCATACAAAGGACGAACAAAGACTACTCATTCCCTTCGCCGGCATAGACAGGGAAGAAATAGCTAAAAACCATCTCATCCTCACCTGTAAAACTTCAACATTTGCAAATGTGAGTACGAAGGTACTCAACAAGACTTACTCGTGGGATATACATCCCGACTCCAAAGATCATGAAAGAGACATTAGCAAGGATAATAATGCAACAAGGCTTATTTGCGAAAAAGCAGTAGATATTAATAAATTATAAGCATAAGCTTAAAGTAAAGACTCATGGGCAACTAGTTACTAAACCCAAGCAATTAAATAATTGTGCAAAGATTGTAACAAGAGATGTGTCAACAATACATCTCCAATACATTACACAACTTTACTATCAGTGATTAAAGAAGTGAAGTTGTTAACTATGATGAAAATCAATGGACACCAAGCTTGGTCATAACCGAGACCGCAGCAATTCGAACCGTTTATACACCCTGCAGGGGAGTTCAACTTTAACCACACGACTTGAGGACCATCCGACTTATGCAACTTGCGGCGTCGCATAAGAGGGTACTCATGTCAACCTTTCTTTCATCCATTTCCAAACAGTTGGACAATCGACATGTCAGGGAGGACCAGTCCCTTGACTCGCGGGAGCCCAGCGGTCACTCATGCGTGTCAGTTAAGACATGGCGTCATGGGCCAAATGCTGGTATGCAAATGAAATATTCGGCTTGTCTTACCATTATATTCGACATGTGGTATGAACGGAAAGTGCTTAGAACAATAATTAACAACGGTCTGTCCTTAACCTACACAGACGAGGCTACCGCACACAAGACTCCTTTCCTGCTGCCAACCTATACTTCCCTGTTCGGTCTTCAATTTATCATCATCAAGTTTAGATCAACCATATAAATAACAAGTTAAATAGAGATCCTATACCTGCGAAAAAGTGGTGACCTTGCACCGATTCGACTTCTACCGGTCTAAGCGTGGCTAAGTAAGACACACCGTAACTAAGATACTACCAACCCAATCTATAAACCTAAGACTCCAAAGAGTGGGTAATAATCAAAGCTAACATAACCAACCTTATCTTATTGACCGAGAATGCAATAATAATACACTAATTCATTTCATAATTTATATAAAACAAGAATCAGTATGCATGACGCTTGCCTTGCAATGTTGAAGTCTTCTCAGCAAAACTACCCACATGTGCTTCACCCTCTGGAGCACCCACGTCACTCTCGGGTATGTTGTTCACTACACAATGAAACAACGACGGTATGAATATGCAAGCTATGCAATGCCATGACAATAATACATACAGCAAATCAATTTTATTTGTTGAGTTAATATATGAGAGATTTTAAGTGTGCTGGTAATTACAAAAATACTAAACTGATTATTTTATTTATAGCCTTTTCTATTACTAGAGGGAGTGGTACTAAATTTTAAGTAGTTGATCATTCTAAAACAGTAAGGTAAATAATTTGGCTAAACCTAATAGGTCAAAATATCAGTAGCGTTTAATTAACTACCTCGAGTAATATAACCAAATGTAGTATAAATAATTTAGTTAATTACTAAAGCAATTCACTTAATTTGGTTAGACAAACTAATTTAATACTACTCAATAATGTTTCTGGGCTCCAACCAATTTCAACAGGTCAAGATTCAGTAAATATAATTTAGAACAAAATTTGGTTAATTATCAGCAAATATTCTAATTACTATGAATTAATTACTAAAAACAGAGGTAACTTAATTATAAAATAATTACCGAAGAAATTAGCCTAAAACATATTTATACTTTTCTATAATCTCTTAAGTGACAAGCATGCAAA
>BCLG01003540.1:37777-51144 GCA_001602295.1 Zoysia matrella
GGGAGGCCGCTCTCGCCTGGACAAGGCGAAGCGCTCGCTTCTGGTTTGCTTCGGCACGTCGATCGTGTGACGAGTGTCATGGTGCTCCCCGAGGCACTGACGATCGTTGCCAGCTGGAGGGTAAGGATCGCGCGCCTCGGTCCGACCGCGGCGGCTGTCGTGAGCCGAACTCCGACGGTCAGCACTCGGCCGGCTTGGGCGCCACCGCTCGTCGCAGCGGCACCCTTTCCCTGACCATCGCCCGCGGTCGCAAGCTTGCGCCGAAGAGCGTCTTCGACGACAAAAAGAGCGCGACGATGCGGAGAAAGGTCATCGTCTAGAGCCTTGTCGGGGGTATCGACCTCCACGGCCTTGTTAGGATATATCATGAAGCACTCACAGGACAGGTCATGGGCCAAAACATCAAGAGGCTGACGACGAGGTGAACGACGCCGAGGCGAATGCCGCTTGCACGGGGTCTAAAGGTGAAGCTCGTCGCAGTTGTCGACAACGAAATCCAGGCTTTCGAAGCGGGGATGCTCCACGATCGACCATCACAAGCGATGGCAACCGCAAAACCTCCGAAGAATAGGCGAGAGATCGAGGACTCTCCCATCAAAGCGAAAATCGAAACCATCGAAAAGCGAAGCGAAAACGCACCACGAAAACCCTCTACCTGGCGCGCCAACTGTCGGTGTTCTGACCACCGGCACAGTAAAATTTACATAATCGGAGGGTGTATTCGTGCACTCTTCGTATTTGAATGGCATAGTCTACAAAAGAGACTTAAAGATTAACCTGGTTCGGGCTGCCAAGAGACTTAATATCCTACGTCCAGAGACGAGAGAGATTAAAAAGGCCTTAGCTCGATCAAGAACTCTAGTTTATGAGGGTGTATGTGGTTACAGTGGGATGGCTCGAATACAACTTAGCTAACTTTACTTCACTTGTTCTCTTGCGTCGTATCTCGTATTGCCTTTGTCCATCTAATGCCTCGTGGTACCCCTTTTATAGGGGTCGGACCGGGGGCATCAACTTAGCGCCTACGGAACCTGCTGTCTCTCTGCCAGAGGAGGCTTCGGTCGTCGCCTGAGTTGGTCGCTTGGCGCCCGCTAGCGCCGATGCAGTTGGTCGGTGTCTTTCGTACGTCATTTGCCTAGTCGTGGGGGACAAAAGACATTTTTTCATCTTGCTTTACCGATCGCTTAGCTGCATCACCAACTCCTGAAACGTTTTACCTTTCGGTAAATTTGCTTTACCTATTATTGTACGTTGCCAGAAATCTCTGCAGCTGTCAGCGGTTGGTTGCTAAGGCGACGTCTGACCCCCGAGGGTCGGATTAGAGCGTTGGCTTCTAGGCGTTGGCGGGCTGAATATTGTTGTTGTATAGTTTTGACCTTTTGTTGGTTGGATTTGGGCGCTTGCACGGTTTCGACCCCTAAGGTCGAAACATTTTTGGCGGGATGTGATCTTTCGTGAGCTATAGATGGGTTGTGGACCGTAGTTTATAGATGGGTTTTTATGTAGGGGCCAGATCCGTAAATAGCCGGGATATATTATCTCGACACAATGTTAATTGATTATGTTCTAACATACATATTTTACTTCCTCCGTAATCAAGTGTCAGATACGGCGTAGTACAAATTCATTATTGCTCGCATCACAGCGGTATTGAGATTCCATCCCTGTCGAACTTCTTGCGCCCAATTTTGCCACCTCGTGGCCCCAGTGTCGGCCCCGACGGCCCCCTCGGCTTGACCGCTTGGGCGCCCGCCCTCGACAACCCCAATGCCCGTCGTTGATAGCCTTAGCACCCGACAGCCTTGACACCCTCCTTCGACAGCCCCGGTGCCCGCCCCAGAACCCGCCCCTGACCGCCCCGACGCCCACCCCAGTACTCATCCTCGACCATGTGGCCCTTACGCTTGACGGCAGCACACAACATGGGAAGCTGGTGGAGGATCTGGCACTGTATAAGCCAGCAACATCAGCAGCGGGGGAGGGAGGATCTACGACAGATGACATCGCAGGTGGAGCGAGAGTGGTGAAGGGCTGAGCAGGTAGGTAACTTCGATCTTGCTCAATCTGTTACCGGTACCACAGACATAACCAAACAAATCACGTATTAACTCATGCCATTTACATCACTCCTATTTTCTCATTCCGTTTACAAAACCCAAACCAAATAGCACCATGATTTCAGTGAACCAACAGATCAAACAGGTACCAAGCAACCAATCACCCCATTTTCTGCTCTTTAAAAATTTCACGGACAAGTGTCCCTGACACTAGCCTGCGTTGTTCGGGCCGGCGGCCCGGACCTTCTCGCATTCCGTGGGCTACCTGTAAGCATTATCCCACCTCGCCCGGCACGGCCCAGGACAGGGTGACCTCATCTGTCCGTCCCACTGGCCAGCCACACACGCTACACTGCCCTAGCCAGACGCCGGCACCGCCCCACTCGCTCGCCGCGCTTCCCCCACCCTACTCCAAGCACAAACCCCCGCCACCCCAAACCCTAACCTCAAACCTCACCCCGCGCCGCCGCCGTCGCATCGACACATCGTCCACCCTCCGCCGTCACCGCCTCCGTTCGAAGCAGTGAGTATCCTCCGTCCCGTTCTGCGGTATCCGGGCTCGATAGGCCCCATTTCCTACGTCGTTCGGTAATGTTCTCGCCATTTCTGATCGTTTTCGGGTGCGTCTATCCTGGTGCTGCAGATGTCGGACGATGAGGTCCGGGAGGAGAAGGAGCTCGATCTCTCCTCCAACGACGTCGTCACCAAGTACAAGGCCGCCGCTGAAATCCTCAACAGTAAGCTCACGCTTTCTAGCCCTTGCAGACTGCCCCTGTAGATGAGAGGAGTTTCGCCGAGATAAAGGCTGTGATGTCATTTCCAGGCTGGTTTTAACTGGTGATATCGTGAGTTTTTAGACGTAGCTGCTGCTTGGTGAGTTACATAGGTGTGCATATTTTCTTGTCTGGCGTTAGTATTCACAGCAACGGCAGTTTTTGAGAGGCAAAATTTGGTGTGGTTCATAGGGCTGAAAATGGTACGGGAAATTCCCGTCCCAACTGGCTACCGTTTCCTCTATTTCCGCTTTTGTTTATGTATTTCCGAAAATAAACTGTAACGAACGGAAACGTGAAAGAAACAGACAAACAGTATTGAAAATAGTTGGCCATTTTTCTGTCTGTTTTTATGGAACCCCGTTTTTATTCGGGAAATTCTCAATTCTTTTCGGGATTTCTCCGGATTACTGAATCGGGGAGGGAGGGGATTGAGGGAGGTGAAGGGGAGGCAACACACATGGGGCTGGAAGATGCAGCGGCCGGCGCATCCTGCTGCTAGATAGAGGCCCCACAGCCTCGCCAGCGGTCTTTGTGGCTGGGCCAAGGCCTGCGTTGAGGCCGCGGCGAGTAGCATGGGGAGTGGAGGTGGTGCCCGAGTGGCAATGCTCCGTTGTGGTACTCCAGCAGGATCATTCCTCATCCTCATCCATCTCCATCCTGTGGATGGGTTCCACTCGGGCTCCTTGCAGCAGTGGCCAACGATATGGAGAGTGGAAACCTGAGAGGCTCTGGATAGTTCGAGTAGTTCGTAGTGTTCGTGGATAAAAATAAAGATAGGAAACTGTCTTGAATTAGATTTCAGCCAATATTTAATAGAAAATGATATTGATCTAAAAGCTCTAAGTATGTATAGTTCAAGTATGACTTTTGATATCTTGTAATCTTTGATTTTACTAATTAGTATGGTAAACATAGTTTTTTTCGGGCAGAATTATTTAGTAATATATATGCCATTATGTTGAGGTTTCCGACATAATTACCGGTTACCAACGAATTCCAGTATATTTTCATCCAAATTGGTCCGTTTCTGAAAGTTTCAATTTGTCTTTTTCGTTTTCATTACTGGCTTCCCCGTTTTTGTTTCCGTCCGGTGTTAAAAAATATGAAAACAGAAACAGCCGTGGTGTTTTCCTAACCGTTCCCATCTGTTTTCAATCCTAGTGGTGGTTGTGTGACCTTATGAGTTGAGTTGCAGAGGAGGCCTTTGCTTTGGTTGATGGCATTATTTTGTTGGCTTCATTTTACTCTTAGAGTTTTTCATCATCATCATCTTCTTACCTTGTTATGCACTTCCTCTGGTTTTAAAATATTGGCACTGTTGACTTCTGACATCATCTTTGACTATTAGTCTTATTCAAAAAAGTATGGCAAATATCATATGTTGTTATAATTTGCTTTATCATTAAAGGTATTCGAAGAGAGAAATGATTTTTAGGACTCTAATCATTGGGCTTCAGCATTTTGACACGCTCGCACATTTCATCCATGCGGGCGGTCCCATATGTCATCCACACAAAATGTCAAATTGTCGAAGCAACCATGATTGGAGCCTAAATTGTCATTTTTTTTCCATATTTGAAACACGACTAATAATTTTACACATTTGAATTTTTTTTTTTTTGGAATAAGCCAGATGTGCAAAGATGACATGAAAAGTCAGCAGTATGAATATTTTAAAACCAGAGGGAGTAGTAACTTAATGTCGTGTAGTAAATAACGTTGAATTTGGGTGTCTGTGTGTCTTTGTCTTTAGTGTTACAGTTTATATTAGTTGTAATGCTGATATGATTTGTATCTTTATTATTCTTGTGCTATAGATGCTCTGAAGCTGGTCGTGTCTGAGTGCAAGCCGAAAGCCAAGATTGTTGACCTCTGTGAGAAGGGTGACTCTTTCATAACAGAGTAATAAGCCACCTGTCTTAGTTCTCTTGATTGCTGCTTTCAAGTTGACTTTTCCTGCTTACTTGGGGTTTGTTGTCTGGAACAGGCAAACTTCAAATGTCTACAAGAATGCAAAGAAGAAGATTGAAAAGGGCATTGCTTTTCCAACCTGTTTATCTGTTAACAACACAGTCTGCCACTTCTCTCCGCTTGCCACTGATGAGTCTGTGCTGGAAGAAAATGATATGGTTAAAATGTAATCTTCTGCTGCAACTATTTTATCATGTTCTATTTCTATGAAAAATTTGGGCCATGGACGTCACATAATTGCTCTTATTTGACAGAGATATGGGCTGTCATATTGATGGTTTTATTGCTGTGGTGGCACATACACATGTCATTACCAATGGCCCAGTCACAGGTAGGGCGGCTGATGTGCTTGCCGCTGCTAACACAGCAGCAGAAGTTGCGATGAGGCTTGTTAGACCTGGGAAGAAGGTATACCTTTGACAATGTAGCACATCTTCTTGATTTTTTTTTGTCACACCCTAGGCAGGTGCGATGCTTCCTCTGATTGTGATATCGTATGCATCCTTGACTGTTAAGGTTCTAACTGATGTAACTATTATTTTTCCATCTTAGTAGAGTACAATTGTGTTCTGTGTATGGCCGCTGATTTGTATATTTGATTTCTAATCTCCTACATATATCTTGTGCAGAACAAGGATGTTACTGAAGCAATTCAGAAAGTTGCTGCTGCTTATGATTGCAAAATTGTGGAAGGTGTTCTCAGCCATCAGCTGAAACAATTTGTCATTGATGGTAACAAAGTCGTTCTTAGTGTCTCCAATGCTGACACAAAGGTGGATGATGCTGATTTTGAAGAAAATGAAGTATACGCAATTGATATTGTCGCAAGCACTGGAGAGGGAAAGGTGGGAATCACTGTTAGTTTTATGAATGTTTCTTCTGTTTCCCTTTGTATATTTATATTTATGTTGAAATATCTGTGGCAGCCCAAGTTATTGGATGAGAAGCAGACCACCATCTACAAGAGGGCTGTGGACAAGAACTACCACCTGAAGATGAAAGCATCGAGGTTTATTTTCAGTGAGATCAGTCAGAAATTCCCGATTATGCCTTTTACTGCAAGGTTTCCTTCTGCACTTTTGACTTTTGAGTTTTGATGCCTTTATTTTTGTTCAGTCTACTTAAAAGTTTGTGAATTTCAACAGGGCATTGGAAGAGAAGCGTGCTCGCTTGGGCTTAGTGGAATGCATGAACCATGAGCTCTTGCAGCCATATCCGGTACTTCATGAGAAGCCAGGTAGAGAAATACAGTTGCTATGGATCACTGGAAATAGCTTTCATATTGTCTTGAGTCATCTCCTTGGTTCAATACTATTCTCTTAAAGCATGTGGACCTATAGCATAGGTTTTTAGTTCATTTTTTTGAGAGAATTCTTTCATTGGCCCTAAAATAGTCATTGCTTCTTTACTTGGCCCTTTTGGTTTTGAACTTCCCTCTAAGGACCGAAATTTAAATTTGGTTCCATTCTTGGCCCTTCTGTTAGTTTAGGGCACTAACGGTGTTAGGTTAGGGTTGAAATACAGTTTAAAAAAAAGTGAGGGTTGAAATGACCATTTTATCCCTCGTCTAAAATGAACCAACATAATTTTCATTTGCATGTGTTAATCTGAGTGTACACTATTAATCGTGTGATGGTCAATAATTACTAAACTCTGTTGGAGATCAGATTAACACAAACACTAACAAAGTTTTGTTGGTTCATTTTAGATGAGGGGTAAAATGGTCATTTCAACCCTCACTTAACACAGTTAGTGCTCGAAACTATCGAAGTGTCAAGAAAGAAACCAAATATAAATTTTGGTCCTTGGAGGGAAATTCAAAACAAAAAGGGCTAAGGAAGGGGGCAGTGACTATTTGAAGGCCAAGGAACAAATTTTCTTTTATTTTTCATGTGCTTTTCAGTGATCTAGTTGTTAATTGCACAGTGGTGATTGTGGTTACTTAATCCAGGTGACCTTGTTGCGCACATAAAGTTCACTGTGCTGCTGATGCCAAATGGATCAGATAGGATTACATCACACCCTCTACTGGAGCTACAGCCAACGAAATCCATTGAAGACAATGCTGAGATAAAGGCATGGCTTGCTTTAGGGACTAAAACAAAGAAGAAGGGTGGTGGAAAGAAGAAGAAAGGTTTGTCCTGCGAACACAAAGTTGTGTTACATGCTGAGATTGTTTTTTTGGATAATCCAGTAGTTGGTCACTAAATTATTACAGTTTCCTGCAATTTACAGTGTGTAGTTTATATAATTCAATCAATTGTCTGTGTTTTCATCAGCCAAAAAAGATGCAGAAGCAGACTCGGCTATGGAGGAAGCGACAAATGGTGCCCCAAGCCAAGCATAATTCTGAATTTTGAAATTGCTGCCTGTATTTTTACTCTTATTTCTTTTCTGCATCTGATGTGTTATATTACATTCAGTTGTGGAAAATTGAGTACTTGAAGTGTCAAAGAAATGACGAATCCTGCTGCACTCTATCGAATCAAATATGACGTTTCTTGGTGGATTTGTCAGAACTCTGCTTTAGAATGGTAGCATTCGAACTAAACAACTTTCATATGGATTCCAGAGTTTACCTACAACTGCAGAGATTCCATTTCTGGTAGAATATGCTTCCTATTGTGGCACTCGTGTTAACGGACGTGCTCTACGTAACTGTGAGCATATGCCTCCAATTGTGGCAACTCGTTTTGCTTGCTGCGATCGTTGAATCTATCCTCGCGATCTCGGTATTGATGAAGTGTTGCAATTCGTCTTACTCCCACTTAACCACAATCAGGAAAAAAATAATTGAATCAGTTCGGAAAAATGATTTTTTTTTTCTTTTTTGCCCGTTTTAAACCCCCCCCCCCCCCCATTTGCCCCTCTTGATGGATTTTTTTTCATCTTTTAGATATTTATCGAAAGGTTACATTTATTGTTTTAATATTTGTGCCAATTTTTTTTGGGCAATGGAACATATTGTGATGACCAGCTTTTGTTATTAGGGCTTTACAATTCAACATATATTATAAATTTAAAATTTCATTAATTCAAAATACCTTACTTTTTAAATCTTTGTAATTCTCTTTTTGTGAGATAGTAAATTATAAAAATTAGTTTCATTGTTACATCTTCGATGAAAAAATATTTGATGGTCCTTTTTTAGTTTTTTTTTTCAACTCGGTCTCCTTTTATTTAGGAGTGGCAGAGAAATCTCAAGTGAAGGTAGAAAAGGTAAAAGCATTTTTTCAGTGGCTGAGGATAGATGAGAATTTTTTCAATGGTTCATTGGAGATCTGCTCTTTTTAAATGAGCAGTTAAAAGATGTCATTAAAAATCAATAACAATAACAATAATAGATGGAGTATAAATTTTTTATGCTTTTTTTTCTAGATAATCAAAAGCATTTATTTTCTTTTGTGCATGTCTCCACTGATTTTTCTCATTCCATCTAATTTTTTGCAAACAAATATTTTAAGGCCATGTTTGGGTTCGCGGTTATTTAATACTTAACTATATAGAAATCATGTGTTTTTCAGAAGCCAATGTTAAATAAAATCATAGTTAGAAAAAAGAGGATATGCATGGAATTTTTAAAACTTCAAAATGGTTGCACTTTTATAAATATTATGTTTTTAAAACTATAAGATTTGTTACATTCAAACTTCTTCGTATCTTCTAAACAGATAATACTCATTTAAGTCCCAAAAATAAACAAAAGCTAACTTTCATCCATCTTTTAACTTTTAAAAGTGAAAGTGCATTTCTTTTACTGTCAGTTTTAAGAAAACCTGAAAGTTTTGGTTTTCAAAACTGAAACTTACGAATTTTACATTTTTTAATTTTACTTTGAGTTGTTTTAATTTCAAAAACACCTATTCATCCTTTCTGAGTGACAATAATAGTTATTAAACTTTAGTTAGAGGTTCAGTTTCATCTTAGTCTAATGTGATTGCACACGTGACATCTATATCGGCAAATACCACGTCACCTCAGTTGCAATTTTAAATTATTAATTTCAATTTTTTTCTCTCAATCCGTAACTCTAGTTTCATCCGTTTGAACCATCATGTGTTCTTATTATTAATGCAACAAAAAAATCCCACATGATTATAACTTTATATTTATTTTTTAAAATTTACTATTTTTGATGATTTTAACAAAACTGAATCTTAACACAATCCAAATGTATAAAACACCATTTAGTTTATGCAAAAGGAAAAGTTGAAAATTTAATATTTTGAGGTTTTCAAAATTTTAAAAATACCAAAATATATTCATAGGGTAAAAATTTCATATCTGATTATTAACACAATCAAAATATTAGAAAAATTATATTCCTTATTTTTTTTATTAATTTTAATAAACACAATGGTTCAAATAGATCAAAAACAGAGTTACGTGTTGAGAGAAAAATCGGCTTTAATTTAGAATCCAAAACTGATGTGACTGCCATATGTGAGTAGGGATGAAATTGAGTTTCTAAGTAAAATTTAGGGCTTAATTTGGAACTTCTAAAAATAGAGGTATAAAACTAAGCCTTTAACGAATGAATTGAGTATTACTTTCTAAAATCAAAAGGCAAACTACTCAATTTGATCCTTAATCTATGCAGGAAAGCTCAACTTTCATGAGTCTAATTTAGTTCGTGAATTTTGGTTGGAGAATCAGGTTCATCTCTGAGCTGATGTCGCGACCCATATAGCACGCCACATCAGCACGCGAGTTCATTCCTAATTCCGGATCAATTTCTCTCTCAAATCATTATTCTTTAAAATTAATGTAACAAAAAATGTTTTGTTAGAAAATATTTTAAAATTTACATACCATTTTTGGTGGAATTTTCACATCTTATTTTTAACATAGTTCAAATATTGTAAAGCATAAAAATATATTAATACATGATATTGTTTTATTGCATTGATGGTAAAAAAGCATGATGATTTAAACGGATGCAAAAGAGTTATAGTATATGAGAAAAATTAATTGAAATTTAGAATTAAAAAATTTAAGCTGAAGTGACATTCTATGTGCTAACATGATATGCCATGTGAGTAGTCACATTAGACTAGAGATGAAACTGAAACTCTAATCAAAGTTAACTACATTGGAACCTTATGAGAGTTGAATTATGATTGAGCTTTCATAGATAATTTAGGAACCCAATTGAGTATTTTTCCAAATCAAAAGTATAGTATTTTTAAAAAGTTTAAAAATACACTATAACAAGCAGGACCTAAGTTTCATATCTACAAATTTCTCTTCATGTTTATTACTGGTGTTAGTTAAATGTCTGTTTGTTAGCTCCATGTTATGCTTTCGTGTACACACAAATTCTTGATAAGAGCAGCACGGACCCGTCACCATCATTATGCCACAACACGAAAGAAAATCGACCTGCCACGTGGGGCACGGACCCACCTGTCATCCACCATAACCGCCACACCTTTAACCGCTTGGTCCTTGCCCGGTTCAGACTTCAGAGTCCGACGGCGGCCCACCTTCCCCTTCTCTCTCTACGCTCCCTTCCTCCGCCTTCGCCGAAGCTCTCTCCATTTTTCCCATCGCGAGGCGAGCTTCGTCTCCAAACTTCACCGCGAGCGAAATCCGGGATGCACTCAGCTCCGCGTGTCTTCCCCGCCGCGGGTCCCGCTTTGCTGGATTGAAGATCTGGATCTCTCCACACGCGGTAAGCCCTAATTCGCCGTTCCTCTCAATTCCGGCGCTCGCAAGTAGTTAGGGTAGTTCCTCGAGCTTTAGGGATAGGGTTCTTCCCTAGGGAGCGCGACGTAACGTGTAGGGCCTACCGACCTGGCGGTTGGTTTGATCCTTCACCAAGGGTTTGGGGCGCTGGATCCGGCGCAGGGTCGCGGGCGAGCCAGAGCTAGTCCGCTTAGGTAATGGTGCCGGGTGCTGCTGCTGGTATTGGTGGGATCTCTGCTGAGATCCAGGGCAGTATGTGGAGCCCTGCCTGTGGATCGGATTGAGCTTGCTGAGGTTTGATAGTGGCAATTTTGGTGTCTTTCTCTGGTTTGCGTGTTCCAAGGTGATTCTTGATTGTTTCTTGGCGCGTGGCACCATGGCAGTTTGGCGCTTAGCGATGGAGCTTGCCTAGCGACGTGTAGAGACTAGATTGTTTCTAATTCTGCTTCCACTCTTGGATCTGTCTTAGTAGCTTTAAATTCACATAAGATAATTGATGCCTTGATGAGATGCTTGCACAATTGCATGGGGCCTTGGTCATATTTGTTAACAACTGTGAAATTGAGCTTATTGCATTAGTAATGCACTGTTGCATTGATGGGCCTAAGCTTATTGGAGCCATGGATGCCATTGCTTTCCTTGTTTTCATATGGTTGTTGCAATATAATGCACTTAGATTCTGTGTTTAGATCACATGATATTATGAATACTTCGTCATCGGATAGCTGCAGTATTGGGAAAATGGTCATTTAATAGATTGTTAGATAAAATGAATTCCATAAACTGACATCTGATAAGCTTATGTAAAAATTGGATGGTGCTACAATTCCATAAGTATTACTTTAAGCTAAAAGCTAGCTTTTTTACTCCTTTTTTTATATGCTACAAGCAAGTTCATCAAAAAGTTGAAATTGTCTGAAAAAGTTAATTTTCTTTTCTATTGACAGGTATTTCGATAATAAGAGATTCAATACTGCCTTTGGCTCCATCATCGAAAGATTAAGTTGTCATTGCCACCCTTTTAGTTCATATTTGCATATGCAAGTTGTTTTAAAACTGCCATAGCCAGGCAATGGCATCTGGTACAAAATCCGATTTGATGTCTGGTAGCCCAGATGGGCACGGGTACTTCCATCCACAACGGGGGGCATATGCAGCTGCATCATTGGAAAGGTCAGGAAGCTTTCGTGAAGGCAGTGATGGTTATACAATGTTTCCAGCTTCAAACTCATCAAGATCAGCAGCAATGGACCCTGCCACTCTGCTTCAGTCGCTTGCTGTGGACTTAAGACCTGCAACTATGGATCATAAGACTTCTCGATTTGATGTAAAAGAATCAATAAGTTCCATTTTGGGAACCTCCGCAGAAGATTCCACACCAGCTCCGTCTATAGGAAGAAATATACCTGGTTCTGTCGAAGAAATCAGACGCGTGAGGAATAATCTTAATGACATCTCAAATAAGGCCAGGTATTATTCATGCATACATCTGTTGTCTCCAGAAGCTTATCAGATGTAAGATTGTAGTAAATACTTTAACAGAACCTTGATTATTGAAAGTAATACTATTGTAGTAAATAGTTTAACAGAACCTCCATTATTAAAAGTTATACTTCTTTATCTGTACTTGAACCTTGCAGTGGGAAACATTTGTGGAAGTATCCTGTAGGGAGTTATATATGGATTCTTGATTGTGTGACTGTTCAAGAATTGTTCATTTCTTAGTATCTGTGCAGGGAGAGAGCTAGAGCTTTTCGTGGCGCTGTAATGAAGATCGATAAACTTTGTCCCAACATTGTACGAAAACGTTCTCGAGGAGACAGTTCATCAAATGAACGATCTAGTGCATTATTGCCTGGAGGAGCAATCCCTAAGAATGTTCCTCAAGGCCATTTGAATGACGATATGGAGCTTGGACCTCAGAGAATAGAAGAAAGGGCAAAGATTGCAGGACAAAATAGGCGAATACGTACATCCATGGTGGAGGTTGAATCTTGCATCTTCATATCTTCATTCATTATTATGTTTTACTCTTTTCCTATTATGGTTTTAAATTTTTAATTGCCAAAATGTTGGATGAAATGATACAGTGGTTCTGTGATGAGCAGAGAGAAGTTACCTATTTTGAAGTTTTTTTTATGTAAATGAAACTTCTCTTCAGGATTTTTTATTCAAACATAGCTGCTCCATTTTCGTGTGACAGTCTTATATTTTCAGCAATCAGCATGTTCAGTGTAATCGATTGCCACTGTAATATTCATCCGATGATGTTTCTTCATGTGCATAGCTGTCATATAATATGATGCCTTATTTGATGCATTTAGTGAAACTTGCTTAATATATTTCTGATTTATTATTATTATTATTAGATGGATGCTAGGACCACTGGAGCATCAAGGGGGCCAGGGTCTGTTGATAGAACCTCAGATCCTGGTAAAGCTACCAATGGCGGTTCAGCAATCCCAGAAGAAAAAAACAGAGGTTTGGCAACCAGTATTGATGGTTGGGAGAAGCCAAAGATGAAGAAAAAACGTTCAACTGGTGCTTTAAGGACTGCTGATACAGAAAGGGAGTTGAAACAAGGTCAACACAAATTTAATAATGATTGTAGGGCAAGAATGGCAAGTTCGCCAAGTTTCAGGTCAGAGACTCGACTGCTTTGGGCTTGATTTTTTCATTCCTCTCCTCTTATTGATGCTGAAATGTTCTTCCTGAAGGCTTTTATTTAATGGAAAATTTATTTGTATGATTATGACTATTGATGGACATGTTATTAAATTTCTTCTAAGTATTATGCAATTCCATTGAATTGTTGAGGCTTTGTTACTGAAAAGCCTGTTACACAGCTGGTTCCTCTCTGTCTTCTGGGTATCAA
>BCLG01003541.1:0-33356 GCA_001602295.1 Zoysia matrella
CCTCGCCCTCGGAGACGGAGATGTCGACGCCGTTGGTGGCGAGGATGTCGATGAGGTCGGGGTCATTGGGGACGACGACGGTGGCGCGGCGGCCGTCGACGGCGGTGAGCTGGAGGAGTCCTCCGTCCTTGGAGAAGCGGACGCGCTCGACCTTTCCGCGCTTGACGGCGTTGAGAAACTCGCTGTAGCGCCACTGGGTACCCTCGGGGAGGTCGGCGGCGGCGGAGGGCTTGGGGGCGGTGAGGAGGGAGTTGGAGAAGGGTTTGGCAGCCGGGGTGGGTGCCTCCGCCTGGAGCTCTGGCGCGGGCGCGGGGGCCGGGGGAGGAGCTGGCGCGTCGGCGGCGAGAGCCGGGAACGCGGAAGCGGAAGCGGTGGCGAGGGCGATGAGAGCGGCCGAAAGAGGCTTGGACGGCCGGAGGGAGGAAGGCTTGGGCTTGGGGATGGAGGCGGTGATGAGGAGGTGGGAGGAGGATAGGGCGGGCGGCGCCATGCTTTTTGCCGCCTTTTAGGGGGAGAGAAGCAGCAAGGCGGGAGCACTCACTTCGCGAGGAAGACGAGAAGAGATGAGATACCACCGGCGGGGAGGGAAGAGAAGGGAAGCGAGTGAGGGGACGTGGAGGCCACCGTGGCCATAGATATCAGATTATTTCCTTTTCCCTTCCTTTCGCAAGCTTGAATAATTCAAAAGATGTCTCATATCATTATCGCATCATATGATGGTTGTACAAATTACTACATGTGATTAAGTATATGCTTGAAGCTTGGAGTCCTACTAGACTACTACTAGGAGAATCCCATGCTTTGGAGCTTGGAGTTGAGTGCATGGATCGATTAGAAGTTGAGCACGCTGGCGTAGTACGGCGACCACGTCTCCATCCATGGGCTCCTCAGCTGCGTCAGGATGGGGTCCTGCATCATCCACTCCGCGCCCAACTGCTGCTGCAACGGCCTCGCCACCTCCAGCTGCGGCAGGCTCAGCGTCGCCGGCCTCACCACCGCGCAACAGGCTTCCTCCTCTTTCTTCATCTCCGTCGACGTCACCGCCTGGTTGTGGGGGTGGGGCTCCGACGACGAGATGGAGTCGGCGTGCGAGCCGGTGTCATCGTTGTTGGAGTCGGACGGAGTGGCGGTGGCGCGCGCAAGCTCCTCCATGGCCACGCGCTGCTCCAGCTCCTTGAGCGACACGGCCTTCCGGTAGATCTTGCACAGCACCATGTCCTCCTTGGGTGGAGGAGACGAGTGATCACCTAATTGACCGGCCGCAACGGAGTCGGGCAGTCGGTACTCGTTCATGACCCAGTCTGTCTTAGTGCCGCGAGGCGCTCGTCCCTCGTAGTAGACTAGCGTCTTCTTGAGCCCGATGAGCCGCTTGGGGTCGTCGGCGCAGCGCACGGCGCGGTCCGACCCCGTGGCCTTCCAGAAGCCTCGCTCCGTGGTCCGGCTCGGCCGCCCCCCGCCGCCGGGCTGCTGCTTCCGGTCGCGCGGCACGAAGAAGTACCACTCCCTCTCGCCGACGCGCGCCAGGCCCGGGAGCTCCCACGGTTCGTGGCGGTAGAGGAGGACGGTGGGGATGATGTCGAACTTGAGCTTCTTGCCGTGGACCACCTGCTTCAGGTAGAACTGCAGCAGCTCCTCCTCCGTCGGGTGGAACCGGAACCCCGGCAGCTCGAGCTCCGCCGCGCCTTCTCCTCGACGCTTCATCTAGTGTCTCTCTCGTCGTCGGTGATTAGTTCCAGTGGAGTTGTTACTACAATGGATTGTCTTGCAGCTCTGCCGAGCGCTTTGTATATATAGAAGAGAGACTCAGGGAGGGAGAGGACAATGTGCTGCGGTCTCTTTCCATGTCCCTTCTCCAGCACAGGCTACCGTTTTCTTTGGAGCAAATTGCAGCTAGCGCAGCTAATAATAAAATGGAGTGGCTACTGGTTAGTGGTGCTAGCAATTAACAAATGGTTTAACAGTCATCAGACTTGATCCACTTAAGGAGTTGTCGGAAGAGAAAATTGCTTATTTGACTCTAAAATTTTTAACACTTTTTTTTTTGTCCTTTTCTATTCAAACTTGAACAGATTTTTATTTTTGTTTCCCTTCATGGCCTTTTCGTCTATTTAGCCTGTTACCTCTGTTATGTGATAAATGACCATTTTGCCCTTGCTCATGAGTATTAACATGTTCAGTCACTTAACGCTCTAAGTATCATAATAATACTAAATCCGTTCTAAAATATAAGCATTTTTAGGTTCTTTTAACTTTTACTTAATAATATCTAGAAAATACATAATTTTTAATATAAAAATATGCTACTGAGTACTTTAGTCAATGATCTTTTTTTCAATATTAAGTTTAATTCTCCTCAAATTCGATTATTTTGAGTGGGACAGGGACACGCACAAATGACATGAAGATTGCACCAGTTTGAGATATGGTCATATATTTAAATCCAAAATTAAAAAATGGTAGGCGTCAGTGCTGTCTGTTTTAGCATGATGCCACATAATCATGCTAAAAGCTTTAAAAAAGAGTTGTTCTGTAGAGGCGATAGTCTTCTCTGCTCCGGCGGCGGCACCCTGCCCGAAGTACTCCTCTGCATCGAAAACGGCCTGGCCGACGCCCTGGTCGGTGCCTCTGGCGACCTGAGCGGCGCCCTGGCCAGCCTCTTTGTCTGCGCCCCAGACGGCCTGACCAACGCCTTGGCTGGCGCTCCGGGTGGCCTAACTAGCGCCCTGGCCGACGCCTTCGACAACGCCCTGGCCTGCGCCCTCTCGACTCCGGCTCCGACCCTAACCCTAGGGCCTCCTCCTCCATTGTCTGGATTCACCACCGCCGGCTGATGCTCTCCTCTCTCACTCTCTCTTTCTACTCGATTGCACCACGCTTGTTCGTGAGTTGAGATGAGGATTGATACGAGGATAGAATGGTCATTTCATATTGCTCCGAATGCTGCTCTAACGGTGGAAGCTAACAGAATAGACGGAAAGGTCATGAAGGGAAACAAAAATAAAAAATGTCTTTATAAAAAAGTTTGAATAGAAATGAGTCAAGAAAGAAAGTGCTGAAATTTTTAAGTCCAAATAAAGAATTTTCTCTTGTCGGAAGCATCCGCGCATTTCTGACGCAGGAGTATATTAGTATTTACCAATATGGAGCCATTCATTCTTGACCTTAATATCTATAAAGGAGTCGTTACTACTAGTATTTTTTTGACAAGCTACAGAAAAAGGGGTCTCGTAATGAACTTCCTCTTTATAATTAAGTGAGTTGTCCTATATCCTAAACATAATCATGTCAGATTTGAAGTATGCTCCGATCCAAGAATTCTGTCGATTCCTGCGAAATCCAAATTCTAGCCTTTTCTACTTTTGTGAAGGGCAGTAGTTATTTTATTTGGCTGTTGTGGCTTACGTGTGCATTGAACTGGTAATTAAACGAACACGCTTGTTATTACTGGAGTAGTCAAGTCCATGAAGCCTCATCAACAGGAAATAGTGGCCTGTATTTTCAACAAGATGGTACATGGTTTGACGCGCTCAGAGTCTGATTCGCCGCTCCAGTTCATGACTTCCACAAGAAATTACAAGTTGATGGTGGCTCTCTTCTTCACAAGTCTCCAATCCTTCACTCTCCACTATGAGTCTTCCCTCTGCCAAATTAAAGCGTGTTGAAGTGTTCCAAGTCTTGCAATTATAATTCTCCTTTTTGACGGAATTAATTTCCAGGCATGCAGAAAATAGTTTTGTTGGCTGCTGCGCAGGAAAGACTAAGAGCTCTTTGGCAGAGCTTCAGCTTCTGATTCTTTGCATTCACTTCTGATTCTATTGTGAGATGATTCTGTGACTAAAAGTGATTCTCTTTATTTTATAGAATAAATTTCTATAATCAAATTAAAGAATCACTTCACATAATAAAAAAAAGTTACATTCTCTTTGATTTTTTATGATAAATTTTTATAATCAAATTAAGGAATCACTTCACAGAATTTCAGCTTTCAGTCTTTTAGTTTATTTCAAAGAATCACTTTACAAATTAAATAAAAATCACTTCTCGTAAAAAACAGTGTTTAGTAGAGCTTCCTTGATTCTGCACGAGAATAAACTCCGCCAAAACGCCCTAACGGTTGCCTAAACTGGGTTCAATTTTTGGCACTTCACCATTCGCAACTGTGGACCTGCTTGGACTCAAAGCATACGTACTACTAGTATGCGTGTTGAAATTAGAAAAGAGCTCAAGCAATGGCCTTTATTTGAAACAGAGATACTCCTAGAACATAATCATACCATGAATACACAGAACTTAAGTCACGAGCGTAGACTTGTCTGGTGCTACGAGACTGAAGACTAGAAAATATGCAATTGAGCTACACTAGTGCGTGCGCGCGGCAGTGCCATGAAAATCAAGCAAAGACTTGGAGAGAGCCATCCACATCGATTGGACCTGTTCTTCTCCTGCACGAGTCAAGTCCATGGTGACATTCAGCCTCACCAATCACAGTTTCACTACACAACAAAAAGGCTGCTCTTTGAAACGGTCCAAGTCTCCTTCAGAGATTAGATGCCTGTCTCCGTTCTGTGCTGGCTGCTGTTGCTGTTGGGGAGCCACTCACCTCACCTCAGTACCTCAGTGCTGTGGCTGTGAGTGAACATGATGCCTATGGTAGCTTCTTGAGGAAGGCCTGGACCTGGAAGAAGAGGTCGTTACTGAACCTTTTCTTTTAGCCGGACGAAGAAAAAGACGGCACAAGTGTGTGACACCTGAGCCTGAGTGCTGCTGAAAGGCGGCCTCACCTGCTCAAATGTGAACAAGCTACAAAGGGATTATCAGAGGCATGAAGCTTCCTCGCTTCGCCAGTTTCAGTATCAGAATTTTACTGTAGATAGTATTTATAAATCAAGGCAAGCAGTAGGAGGTGCAAAATCAATGTGAAAGTCTCCCAGATGACGACTGTACCAAGAATGAGCAGTGAAATGGTGAAGACACACAAAAAGAATGGCGAAGACGCACATCGCACAACTTAACTCTGAAATATCTAAGTATACTGCATTCTTTTATAACCACTAGGTCTAGCCTGTACTGTACTTTACAAGTGAGTAATGCTGTTGAAACTATCTGTGCCACAAAAGATTACAAGACATACAGCAGGCACATTGCCCGGACAGCAATAGCTGATATTGTCCCGGTAAAAAAAAAAAGCAGCTGAATTTTCAGCTGAAAGAATGGAGAAACTGATAGTTACAACCGTTCGCGTTGCTGTGGCAGCATGACAGGTCTTAAGCCCACTCGAGATCCATCACGCCTTAATTGGTTTGGTTCCACTCTTGAGCAGCCAAGAAAAGAACAGCATCAAATTTTGCAACAATTTCGTTCTACAGATTGAGCTCAAACTTTTACTCCCTGGTAACCCATCTGTGTCCTCGGATCTCATACCCACCCAAGCCGTGGTCGCTGCTCTCCCCGCCACTCTCTGCGCTCGCATACCCTGATTTCCTGCGATGCCTTCGTGCTCTCTTAAGACCATTGTTGTCACTCAAGCTCCCATTCAGGAGTGGATCATCGATTCCGCTAATTACCCTGCTCAACGATGGTGGTGACTTAATGCAGCTATCATCATTTGTTTTCTTCTTGCCCTTCTCGTGTTTTTTTATGTTCTGGGATATCATGTGCAGCTTCTTGTTGATCGGTTCCACCGCATGGTTGAAAGTGAACTTCAAGTCATTCACAATCTGCAAGATCCAGTCAAATATGTAAGTAACAATATAGAAAATATAAGCTTTTCAGTTAAAAAAGGGAAATATAAGCTTACATATTCACCGCCCCCAAGTACGACATCACGGACACTTTCTTTTATGGCAGTGGAACATCTGACTCTATCGTCTGGCTGGGGAAGCCTAAACTTGGTTGGGCGCTCACTCTCCTTAACTTCATCTGGATCAAGAGGGCAGTCTACTGAAGCATAGTCTCCAAGAACTGATACTCCTCCAATGAAATGGTCATCCATTAGTTCATATGGCTTCGCAGGGAAGACGTACAAATGGACAACAGAAGCAATACCCATCTGCATTTGAATGCATATGACTTTGTTAGAGCTTAGTTCAAAGGAAAATTGAAAATGCAAAATCTGTAAACATTGCCCATACAGCAAATTCAGTGTTACACAAGGAACTGGTGGTAAAGAAGAAATCAAACACCTCTATGCAGATAATGAAATTTTGAATACTTGACTTGAATTGCAACTCTTGAGCAATTGGGCCTCTCAGCAAGCCCCAATTGTAGAGTAGTGCAATGGCGATACCTTGCCACCATGTTAGGAAGACAATCGACTTGAATGTCAAAAACTTTGCAAGAGGCTTTATATGTGCTAACTCATCCTTTATAACAGCATAAAACTGAACGAGGCAGTATAAGGCCCATGATTGACTGAAATTGAGAACCACAGCCATGTAAGAGTACCTGGTAAACAACTCAATAATTCAGTAGTGGCAAGACAATGTGTTAACTCCTACATCATGAACTAATGCCACACACACACACACACACAAAAAAAAAACATCCTACATCATGAACAAGTTCGCCAATGCTAGAAGATTCTTAAACAAAAAAGATAATGTGCAAATAGTGGGCAGGGGAACGAAAGAAAGAAACAATACAAGCTTATAATTTCAAAAGGTGAGCAATATTCCACACAAGTCCAAGTGCATAGATGCATTCTAATATATGATGAGGAAAATGGGTTCAGTCAGATGCCACACAAATTGATGGAATTGAATCCAGAACAATTGATATCAAGTATTCACCCTGTAAGGTCATTCACCACCATGCAAAAACATAAAAAAAAAGGCTAGTCATGGCAATGACATAATGATACACATTTAATAGGAAACCAGTGATAATTTGTAGAGTCTTTATTCCGAGGAACATAATGGTTGAGATTTCGGATGCTCTTGCAAAAGGAGGATGAAAGGGAGAATGAAAGGATGGTATATCGAATATTGGAGGTGGCGGCTGTGGATTCGCTCTCCAAAATTGGGCAGTGGATTATCAATCGTCAATTCGATACTTGAGATGCCAAACAGGGAAGGGCCTATTACATTGCCTTTTCATTAACATTCACGCTATCAGCTTAGCGCCGAAATTGTAATAACACATGAACTTGCTGTACACATCCTTTATATAAAAGA
Organism: Zoysia matrella; assembly: GCA_001602295.1. Lineage (NCBI taxonomy): Eukaryota > Viridiplantae > Streptophyta > Magnoliopsida > Poales > Poaceae > Zoysia > Zoysia matrella. The sequence goes on from BCLG01003541.1 coordinate 7,173, forward strand.
CTGGAACTTATTACTTTTTCTTCAGTGATCCAATATGTTCTCAAATCCAGTAAATAATTTTACAAATATGGACTATAAAGTTCGCATATCATTATTCGACCACAGGCGCAGGGCAATTGAATCTGAATCCCTGATACACTAAACGATACGACCTTATGATACATGCATACATGCCAATGGTATAAATGAAGATAATCATAAATAGATTTGACTAAAGAACTGCCAACAGAACAGCATGACAGTAAAAACGTAGCATAAATGAGACAACACTGTGATTTCATTTTAGTCGACATAATTAATGCTGTGCATGTGAATATCTCTTACCCACAGTTCCACTTAAACTCTCCTTCACAGTAAACACCAAAGGATTCAAAAATCACGGCAAGAATAGCACATATGGATTTTATTATCATCTGTTCCAGGACCAGGTAAATGCTTTAGTTTTTGAAATGCTATCACATGCTGCAAAAGGTTGGGAGATCAAGAGCCACATACATATTGAACAAGCCCAAACTTGATGATCAAGTAGAACCATTCACCTAGAGGCCATGGACTCAGCATATAATTCATTGGAAAAGGATGGTTCACACATCTTTGTTCAGATGCTTGACCTAAAAGTGGTGCATCAGGACCTAAACCTCCCTCTTTCTTCAAGAATTCAATAGTCCTATCTTCCCCACCTTGTATGAACAAAACAAGTTTATATAGAAAGGCCAACATACAAATAATAACACAGAAATATAGACAAATGGCAGAGGATAGAGATCAACCTAAGCAAGCAACTAGATAACACCCAAAACAGTACATAGCAAAGGCCTCGTAGCCATCTCGCAGAATCTCAATATCAACACTTATTGATGGATTTACCAATGAAATGTACTGCAAGAGCATAGCAATATGTAAGGAAGCAGAGTAATGCAAAAAAAAAAAAAATGAATGGATAAATTTATCACATCCATTATTGTAGATGCAAATATATGAATGGATCTCTTGACTAGAGCAGAAGCATAGCACCTTACCGACTCGACTGCATAGCATGGCGCCATGAGAATGACGCCAACAAGAAACTTCTGCTCCTGAACATTGAAATAAGCCGATGCAGGCAAAATATGAAAATATATTCAAGCACAGCTCCAACAATTTAGCACATTGTTCGAATTAAGAAATTCCTATTGCAATTTACCTCTGGGTTCTTGTATGTTGACAGATGATTAAACAGTAAATACAGAGACAGCGAGAGTGAGATGGCAACAAAAATTCCAGCGATGATTGTACCCCAGAGAGGCAGCGCATAGCTCCTGAGAACTGCAAACAATTGGTTGGCCAATTCCATCGCCCCCTCTTTTCTCAGTTTCACTTTGCTGTTCTACTCAAATATGCTCCCTTTGGAGCAGATACATAAGCTTCTCCCGTTCCAGGGTAAGATTCATAGAGAATCATAGTTCAAAAAGCCCCAACAGATTGATGCCCGAGTCTTTTTTCTTAGGAGCCAGCAACCAAAAGGCAGTCGCTTTATGTTAGTTCACCATCAATACTCGATGGTCTTCACCTGCAAGAACATGGAAAATAAAGTCTAAGAGTCAAGGCAAGAAAGGACCGGTGAGGACGAATTCTCCATCAAAACTGAAAAAGGGACGGAGACATTAACTCGTGAAAACCTAAACATATGAATGAAGTAAAACAGTTCTGCACTCAGTTTCAATAGAAGATGACGGCGGCTAGGAAATCAAGCAGCTAGAAAGAATCATGTGAATTTTCCGAGGAATGCAAGGAAAAGATGTCAGCTTTCAGTCGAAAACCGATCTAATCCCGCAGAACTGCACTGCAATCCTCGGATCAAAGATACGAACGGACCAAACAACACAGACCTGGAAGAGCCGATCTGAGCCAGTAGCTATCAAGTACAGGGGGAATCCACGAATTCCCACCAGCAGGGAATTGCAAGGTTGCGACAGCAAGACTTGGAAATCGGAGAGAAGCCAATCGATTAACTCCGAAACCCGGGCGTTGCCCTCCCGCCTACTGGTCGCGTCAGGACCGGGATTGGGAGAGGAGTAGGCGTTGAACTTGATTGGAGAAGATTAGGTGTTGGAATCGTAGTTGCCAGGGAGATGTCGATTCCATTTGGTTTTTGTTTGTTTTGGTTGGAGTCGCTGTCATGTGCCTCGCGCCCTCCACGATGCTGTCCTTTGCGCCATCTTTTTTCTCTTTCAATGGTTCACCACACCAGATCAATCAAATTTATCTATCTTTAAAAAATTTGGTTTCAAGCTTCCACTAGAAAATTAACTACTAGACGTATTAGAACGCCGAAGTAGCACCTTCATACATCAGCGTTCTAATATGTCTGGCTAATTAGTTGCTGCAAATTATCACAGCTCATTAGTCAGCCTGGACGCATGAGGCCCCTAGAAGTATCCATTTTTTATTTAATTTTTTGCCGGGCAATAGAGTGAACCGGATTATTTTGTACTGTATGTCACTAGTTCAGGTTCAGAGTACATGCAGCAAAATTCTTACCAAATGTAGAAGGCAGATTCTACAGTAAACTCAAATGATTGTGGACCGTTTATTTATGTTGATTTCGATGTTTAAATTATTATTTTTGCCTCCTAAGAGGTAAAAGCTCTCTAATAATTATTAGTTACAATATCACTTAATTTAGAAAGTAATTAGCGCATTTTGGTAGAAAACGGTAATCAAGAATACGTTGTCTGATGATATTAATTTATTTTTTTATATTTTCTACTCAAATCAATGGATGAGATCGAATTTATATCTCACCTCTTAAGAGGTGAAAGAAGAGCACTTGGTCTACTTTAGAAGAGCTCATGTAAAAAAATAACATTATCATGCGACAAGTGTGCTGACAATAGCTCAAGCAAGAACATCAAACATGCGAGAATGAATGAGACAGAGTGAAGCATGCCTAGTGTTTCTTACTACTAGTATATATCAACTGGCTAGAGACGTTATTTAGGTAAATGAAAGCCATAAGCTCTCAAGACAATGGCATGAAAGCATCCTTTGGCTACTTCTAGTTACATCCAACATTAGGAAAATGCTATAATGAAAGAGTAGTTTCGGAGCATTCCAAATTACTAAAACATACTGAATAGAGAAGTCAATAAATGTTTTATTTTCAGATTGCTGATGATACAAAACAAATGAAGAATTGGCCGAGATACAACTTATGATAAATTCCAATGGATGGATTGGAATAAATCTAAACAATACAAATCAAAGTTTCACTATATTAAGTTATTGAAACTAACCCAGCCCCATGATTGCTACAACAGCTGTTGCATATATGCAAACCCCCTTCTGTAGTTCAATCGAAGTAGTATACACTCCTCTTTCACTCTCCATGGAAGTTAAGAGTGTGTATAATCAATCAGTTAGTTAGACTCTTGCATCCAACAGGAATGTTGCCGGTTCTAATTTTGCAGCACAGCCATATCTATAAGTGCTATACTTCCTATGAACCCCAGTAAGTTTCCCTTGAGGTGATCTTTGGTGTAGTTCAACCATCATCCTGGAGCATTCCCTGCAGGGAAAATGAACCATGCAACTTTAAGCACATTAACTGGTATGGCATAACAAAATGCAAAAGCTATGTAGGAAAGTTACATCAGCTGTGCTTCAGAATATTTTGTGTGCAACTCACAACATTTATTCCAACACTTGAATCCATTCACTGTGCACTGAGCTGTGTAGATAGCAGCAGCTGCTAGCATGGATGGGGTAAATTTGAGCATCTTGTATTCGACAAGGCTCAGCTCGATTAGGAAGAAAGAGAGAAGCTCCAACTGATATAGGAGTAGATGGCAACACATTTATGTTAGCAGAAATGCTATGCTACAAATATTTTTGACTACTTCCACCAAAGAGTGTGTATGTATTATCTAACCTTCTTGTAAGAATGAGCGGCCTTAAGAAATCTTCTTATGAAACAGTATGGAGTTGGCACAGACATATTGAACTTAAGTTTGTTCACTATCATTCTTTCCTGCAGAAATATCAAAATTAGTTCTTTTTTTTTCTTTTGCAATGAAAATCAACAGATAGCAATGTTACCATGTCTAGAATATCCGCCCTTGTATAAGCGCGATCACAGATTAGGATCAAATCCTCAACAATTGGAACGCTCACTTCCTCATACTTGCATGCAAGTAGCATAGCAGTCACACCAACTAGCTGAAGCTTTTTTCGGACTATATTTTCACATGCCAAGAATCTATCTATGATGTTTACAGTGAGAAATAGTGTCTCCTCCATCAGCTCTAATTTATAGTGCACCTGCATTGCAATAAAGAAAAAAGGGAAAGGAATTCTAAGATATATACTATGTGTATACTATGTGAATAAATTGAGTGTTGGATGTTTGGTAAAAATTTGCACCTCAATCAGCCAGTCAACTAGAATACCACGCATCTTCTCGTTTATATCAGTTTGGCTTGACATGTAGTTAGGTGATACACAACTTGACCCCTGTGTTTTCAGAAATTTTCAGTGAGATCACACAATTAAACAACATGTTTATTGCATATAACTTCATCAGGGACTAAAAAAATCTACCTCTGATTTTCGATAAAAGCAGTAAATTTCATCAACATATTCTATCACTGCAAGAGAGTTGCCAGCATCACCGCTATCGATATTAGGTGCTGCCTCCTCAATATCTTCCATCTCAATCTCTTTGAGCTCAGAACTCATCTAACACGAAAAGCATGTGATGATGAACAAATGTACGTTTAAAAAAGAAGATTTTAATGGTCCAAAATAATGGGTGGTATTCTTTCAGCACTATTGGCTAGTATTTTAGAGGTAATTTTGGAATTGGAATATTAATTTACTCATTTACGTTTTATTCAATGGAGGGCAGTTATCGGGTCAAACTAATCTATTAGTCGTACTTTAGTCGTAATTGTTCACTAGATTCATGAACATAAAAGATTAATCAATTACTAGTCTATCACTATTTTTTTCTGATATTACCCTCGGCTTAACAAAATACTGGCCACTATTTATAGGTAGAAACAGATCTATCCCACGAATCAAAATACTAGCCATTTGTGTAAATAGAATACTGAATACTCTCTCTGTCCCAAAATAAGTGTCTTTTTAGATTTTCAAACATCTATCTTTGATCATTTGTCTTATTTAAAAAATTTATTAAAATATTATTTATTTTATTGTGAAATGATATAAGCTTGATTTGTTTATTTTTGTATTTTTATAATTTTTTGAATAAAATGAATAATCAAACATTGATTTTAAAAAGCCAAAAATATCTCTTATTTTGGGTCTTATTTTGAGACAGAGGGAGTAGTATTTTGGATCGTAAAAGTGCTCTTCAAAAGAGCTGAATAACATATGAGTATGATGGCAAATTTACCACTTCGTCCATCTCGGGTAGAATGGGCAAGGGTGTATCATCAGGCATCTTAGTGCTTTCCATATCAGTAGGAGTGTGAAATGCTGTATTTGCATCTCTTTTCTGCCTCTCACTTCCAATCGGGGCCTGTAAAACCGTTTCAAATATTTGAGCTGATATTGAATACTACATTTAGTCCAAACAAGGTCACATGTTCCAAATTTAATATGTTAACTGAAAAGAAAATGCAGAGAATGAATGGGCACAAAAAGGTCTAAAAATGGAGCAAGATTCATTGCATATTCAAAATCTGTGTATACTGTTCACAGCAATACAGAGCAGTTAGCACAATTTAGAGATCTAGTGCATCAATAGGAACTTAGTATTGGGATTCAATATTCAAATTTAAGGTTTGTACGGTGTGTGTTTGGATAGCATAAGGTAAGGTGCAGAAGAATTTTATCACATAATTATTGATTTGACAATGAATACTCAGCTCAAAAAGTTCGATCGTACATGTAGACTACAACTGGAAAGTTTACATAACTGAACAGCAGTGCACACTGCACAGAGCAGATATTATGAACAAAATAGCAGCAATCTGAATCACACAGTGACTATTACCAGATTAGCACTTGTACGTTGGCTTGCCAATGTCGCAGCGAATTTCCTGCCAAAAATGAAAGATATACTTTATGAAAATTCTAAAATTTTCGATTAGCAATGATACGTAAAAGTGAGGAACAGTCCATGAACCTCGTAACCGGACGGTGTCCACCAAAGCCAGCTTGATTCTTGGGATCGATGGCAGGTTTCCTGAACGAAATGTAATCCAATTAGCTTTCCAGTATTTGAAAAATAAATAAAGCCGAAGTTTAGATATGAATCGGCGGCTTACTCCGACAGGCCCCTCTTGCTCACGGCCATGGGGTGGCGAGGGCCTCCTATGATGTTGTTGATGTCACGAAGAACCCTTCGGTTTGTATTCGCCATCTCTGACGCGTACTTAACCCCCTCCATTGCAACGCCTTCTCGAAAAAGACAGGGCACCACGAGATCATTCTTGGAACTACAGCCCAGTTAAACTGATGAAGAGCATACGAGGACGGGAGAAAGTTGATACCTTGGTGATGGTTTTCAGATCCCACGGCGTTCATTCGATTCTCCATTGCTGATGGCCTCCTGCAGCAATAAAGTTAAACCGAATTTGACATCAGAAATCGAAGAAGCAGAGACTGTAATCCGGTATCGTGACAGGGAAAAAAGGCAAGAGTCACATGGATCTGAAAAAGGCATGGTCTTTGGGTTTGAATTTCACCTGATGTTCCATCGGACGTAAGAAAAAAAAAAAGACAAGACAGTCTTGGCAAGTAGCCAGGTCAAGAAACAGACTAGCACGCTGAGAATTCTAATCAGATAAAGAAAAGTATCCTAGTAAGCTACATGTATGCTGCAATTATCACGATGTTCCTAGAAAAGCACGAGGCCAAGGAATCGATCGATCAGGAGCAGATCCAGTCCGAGCAACCTGAAAGACTCCCGGCAAAGGGACGATGTACTAGCTTGAAACCAGTGTTTTTCTTGAATTACTCGATCTAACCGGAGATCCAAGAGAAACCCAGCTCAGAGAAACAAAATCCAAGGCAAGAAGAAACACCAATCTCTCATGCTGGTGGTGCAAGCAAACCCAAAGTCCCGCTCAAGAACTCATCCAAGAACCACGCTTTCTCACACACCTTGCGGTAAATTGTTGGTCCGGCGGGAGACGAGAGGAGGAAGAGCACCAAGATCTCCCTTCTTCTCCCCTCACACCTCTCAGTTCCTGCTGGCGGTGGATGCTGCTGCAGGGAAGAAGGGACTAGGAGGAGGAGGAGCGGCGACAGGGGAGCGATAAAATAGGGGGAAGGCGAGGGCTTAGCCGAAAGGGAGGAAAGGCATGTCCGAGGCGTTTAAACGCAACGGTCGTTGGATCAGAGCCGTTCGATGGGATCTGGACGGCGAGGGAGTGGTGGGGGTGGCCTGAACGGCTATGCGCTTGCTTGCTTTCTTTCAAAATGAAGGATATACGTAGTTTGCACGTATTGATGAGCCAACCATGACTTTAACATAGATGAGGCGTCAGCTTTAAGTAGACACTATTATCGCTCATATATAGAGTATCTAGAGGAACTAAAAGGTGGCTCTAAGCTTTGAAATAAATAGCCAAAGAAAATGACTTAAAAATGAATACTTTTAACTGGTCTGCGATTGTGATCTCTGTACTACTCCCTCCGTTCAGCTCTGAGCACAGAAATTAAAAAAAAATAAAAAAATATGGTAAAAAAATAAAAAGAAAAGAGATAAAAATAGAGATTTATTGAAATAAAAGAAAATGTATTGAAAAAAAAAATATGTATTAAAAAGTGAGAATGACATATATCAAAAAACAAATTTTAAATGTTAAAATCACTTATATTTGTGAACGGAGAGAATACTACCTTGCTTCTGCTCATCCTCCTATCTACTCCTTTACCGTTATCCTGTCCGTTCAGGATTTGCTTTGACACGCCTCCCGAGAGAAGAATCAAATTTTGGGTACGGAGTACGTTCCTCCGGCGGATTTATGAGTTGTTCCTGTATTTGCGTTTATACGTACCATGGGGATTTCTATTTTGGGAGTTTGGGAAGGACAGGCCCTCCCTCGAATTCAGCTCAGCCTGCGAAAACAGTTTCATTTTCCTCCCTAGCTACGACCTCCTTGCTCTCTCTCCACCGTTGTTTGTTCCTCCTCCTCCTCCTCGTCTTCCTCCATGAGAATAATCAGTTACCGTTTCCAAATTAAGAGCATTCGTTAGCTCACACCATCGACGGGCAGATGTTTTCGACGGCCGTCGTGCCACCGCCGCCATCCGCGGCAGACGGGGATCAGCCATCGTCAGAACCGTCAGGGGGGCACCTCTCCGTCCAGGCCTTGGTCGACGAGATCCTCGCCGCCGTCAACTCCGCGCGATCGTTTCAAGAGTTTCGCCGCTCACAACGCAAGGAATGCTTCAACCTTCTACGATGGCTCCAGCTACTGCTGCCGCTCATCCAGGAAATACGTGATCAGGCGGCGCCATCCCTCACCGGCGATGCCTGCCGCTGCTTGTCCCTCCTTCGGAATGCATTCCAAGCAGCCCGACGCCTCCTTCGGTGTTGCCATGACGGCAGTAAAATCTTTCTTGTAATTCAAATTAATCTGCCTTCTTCCCTTGCATTCATTTGTACCTAGCTAGCCCGGAGCCCTGGACTGATGAAAAAACATTCCATCCATTTTGAATGCTGGCTAATCTTGTCTTAAATTTATTTATTCAGGCGTTGGAGAGCGAGGCTGTGCTGGGGCGGTTCCGGGCGGTGTATGAGAAGATGAACCTTGCACTGGATGAGATGCCGTACTCACAGATTGGCATCTCTGATGAAGTCAAGGAGCAAGTATATATAGATGTCCCTTGTGTAGTTGAATACTCCTACTTTTTTTATTTACCCGGAATGCAAATTCATTGAAATTCATTGGTGATCGATATCAGGTTGAGCTCGTCAACGCACAGCTGAAGAGGTGCAGGAAGAGAAATGATACTCAAGACATGGAGCTGTCCATGGATTTTATGGTCATTCTTCAGAACAAAGAGGATGGAAACGCAGATAGAGCTGTACTGGAACGAATGGCAAAGAAACTTGAACTGCAAAGCTTGGCGGACTTGAGAGCGGAGACCATGGCTATTAAAAAGCTCATTAACGACAGGAACGGTCAGCATGCAGAAAGCACCAAACAGATAATAGAACTCATGAACAAGTTCAAGGGAATTGCTGGCATCGACGAGAAGAACATCCTCGGGGAGGTTTCCATCCCAAAATATTTGGAGAAGTGTCCATCTTTGATGATCCCAAATGACTTTCTTTGTCCGATATCTCTCGAGATCATGACAGATCCTGTCATCATCGCCAGTGGCCGGGTATTTAATTAGATATGCTTCCCTTGTTTTATCACATTCTAGTTTATTGATGTGCATTGCATAGCATAATTTCTCATCCGATTATATTCCATGTTTCACCTGATTAATTTGCAGACCTATGAAAGAAGAACAATTCAAAAGTGGTTAGATGCTGGCCAGAGGACCTGCCCCAAGACTCAGCAACCTTTAGCTCATTTATCATTAGCTCCAAACTTTGCGCTGAAAAACTTGATACTGCAGTGGTGTGAAAAGAATAAAGTTGATATTCAGATGGGAGAACCTGAGCCTGTAGTTGATCAGGAAGTTAGCAAAGAAGACATTCCATCCTTGGTGAAAGATCTGTCATCAATTCATCTTGATGTACAGCGAAAATCTGCCAAGAAGATTCGTACACTTTCTAAAGAAAATCCAGAGAATAGAGCAATAATCATCGAGAACGGTGGGCTCCCAGCTCTCATCGGCTTGTTGTCCTATCCTGATAAGAAGATCCAAGAGAACGCAGTGACTTCACTGTTGAACTTATCCATCGATGAGACCAACAAAGTTTTGATAGCTAAAGGAGGTGCTATTCCCATGATCATTGAAGTCCTTAAAAATGGCAGCATTGAGGGCCAGGAGAACTCAGCAGCAGCATTATTTAGTTTGTCTATGATTGATGAAAACAAGGCAGCCATAGGAACCTTGGGTGGTATAGCTCCTTTGGTCGACCTCCTAAAGAATGGGACAATCAGAGGTAAGAAAGATGCGGCTACAGCAATATTTAATCTACTACTAAATCATTCCAACAAAATCAGAGCCATTGAAGCAGGCATTGTGACCATTCTACTGAAAATACTCAATGATACGAAGCTTGGTATGGTTGATGAAGCGCTTTCCATTTTCCTGCTCCTTGCATCGCATCCGAGCTGTCGTGGTGAAGTAGGAACTACGCCTTTTGTTGAGATACTTGTTCAGATCATCAAGGAAGGGACTCCTAAAAACAAGGAGTGTGCACTATCTGTTCTCCTGGAGCTAGGTTCTAACAATAACCCCCTTATGGTGCATGCACTTGGATTTGGTCTACATGAACATCTAACTGATATATCCAAGACCGGGACAAGTAGAGCGCAACGAAAAGCAAACTCTTTGATTCAGCTTTCTCGGAAGTGTTCATAAGCAGTATGTGTGAAAGGAGCAAATTCTAGTATATATGTTTCTTTATGTAAAACTGGTGTATTGAGTTGCTCATATAAAACAGGGACAAATTCTAAATTGGTATCAGTTAGATTGAAGTTCATAAGGAGATGTTATTAAGAAAACCACAATAGTAGCATCTGTTACCATTTGACCTGAATGACCTGTGCCAGAGCAACAAAAGAGCACTCCTATTCCATATAGTAGAATCGCTCATTTGTTTTCTGTGTTTTTCTCTCTAATTGAACTTTGAATCTGGTTTCAGCTCTGGAATACCTACTTAATAATTTTGAGCTTTATGGTGCAGACTTATTTAGACTTTAATAGTATATGTAAGAGCTTGATCGATTCTACTGTAAATCAAGAAGAACGCGCGCAGGCGACTATTAATAAAGCTTTTGTGTTCTTCTGGAGTTCAATGATTCAAATATCCATGAGATCTTCTCTACTAGGAGTATAATTATTTTCAAATATATATACTCCCTTCATTTTTTAATTGATGTCGCTGTTGACTTTTAAATTTAACTTTTACTATTTGTTTTATTCAAAAAAATTGATAAATTTTATGTATTTTGATACAATCTGATTTATCATTAAAGTTATTTGAATCGTAATTTAAAATTTTACACATTCAAGCAGATTTTTTACATAAGATGAATAGTTAAAGTTGAAGTTAAAAGTCAACGACGATGTCTGTTCTTTAGAACAGAGAGAGTATATGGATTTTGATTCCTCTGGTGCGTACGTGTATATATATGACGAATTAAAATTAACCTTCCATTGAATTAAAGGAAGCGGTATTATTGCATGACAACTCAACCAAAACTACTGAGCCCACAGTTTCGATCGATAGCAGGAAGGAACCAGATTTTCCGCATCGATAGCAGGAATTGATCGCGTGTTGCTGCTGCAAGCATTATGGCAACGGAACCTCCTCCCTACCTTGTGTTGAAGTGGCAACAAAAGTCGATCGACTTTAGGTGGTAGGGATAGAATGACGTCAAATTAGTTGAGCAGTACTCTATTAATTTATTAATTATAATTTCTTCACAACAAGAAAACAAATTAATGCTTGTGTAGACTCGTCTGACTGATATTTTTATTTATCGTTTCTATCTTTTAGATCTGGAATAGCTCCATCGATCTTGGTTGGATGAGTTATTAGAGGCGTGCAATGCAAAGATCTAGCAGATTATATATACAAAATAAATAAATAAATAAATAAATAAATAAAACCTGCTGCCTTTCATTAGCTAGGCTCGATCAACAAAGTCGCAAGTAAATTATTGGGCCGGGTACAACGACAAGAAGTTACTACTCCTAAATCGGAGCTACTCCACGATGGATGAAATTCTTGATCAGAGATTATTAAGCTGCAAACCGGACGGACTAGCTATGCCTAGCCGAGCATGAATGCCGGAAAGCGGCAGCAGCCTGTTCCAGGGTGAGGCACTCCACCAACACATGGCTGTGGTTCGAGTCGATGATCATTCTGATGTAGACGTCGTACGTGGTTGCTCTTGGTGACCTGATAGTGAGCCTTGGCGGAGTCCAAGGACAGGAACGCCAGCATGCACTTCTCGCAGGCGGAGGCGGGGTCGTCGCCGTTGTCTCCAGCGCCGGCCATCGTCAGAGACGACGTCGCCGGCCGCGGAACAAACGGACCGGCCGCGCTCATCGCTCTGCCTCTGCTACCTTCCTGTAGATCGATCTGCTACCTAGGGAGTACCGGGTGGAGAGCATATATAAGCATAAATATACCAAGAACAGGAGGTAGAGCAGTGCCTGATGTGAGCATATTTAAAAAAAGCAATCGCACCTATTTGTAGCGTCGTAACGTTCTAACCTTAAACCGTTATAAATAATGGTACATATATTATATGTTATTTGCATCATAATGTGTGGATATACTATTTAAAAAAAGCAATCCCGACAGATTGCCTGATTGAGTTTGTGCTGTTGGCTGTTGCGGAGTAAGGGAAGATCGATAAATCACCCTCTCTCCACCCCCTTCCTGCTCCTGGGATGCAGCAGTACCGGCCGTCGAGTACCCACAACAACAGAATTTGGACCACCAACTCGGGCGCTCCTGTCTGGAACAACAATTCTGCTCCTCACCGTCGTACAGACTAGGCAGCTTATGTCGTAGATAATTCATTGGTTTGTGGTGGTGATAGGTGCTAACCCTGCAGAATTAGAAACTATTTGGACCTTCTTCTTCGATGTAGCACGAGACGAGAGATTTTTTTTTTTTCGTTTATGGTTCATCTATGAGTAATTGGTGATTTTCAGCTACCCCCTATGAGTGATTTTGTTGTTTCCAGACAAATGAACGAATTGATTCACCTTTGGGCTCTGACGGATCTATTGCGTTGTTTTCTTGTCGCTCCATCTGAATGCCAAATTTCATGACAATCTTAAAGTCACAAAAATTTCGTTTTAAATTTTCTTCGTATATTTTTGTCAGTCACTATCACATTGTTAAAAGTTGCGCAGAGAAAGAACATAATAGGTACCTTTCTGCATAAATATCCCATCATCGAGACAAAAGTGATGGTCTGTGGTGGTGATCCGTTCCAATATGGTGTATTGAGACTTGTTAGATTTTCTGATGTTGTAATCTAAAAAGGCAAAGGCCTAGCCTGATTTTCCTAAGTTCAGCATGCCCCAGAGTCCAGACTTTGAAAGTGACTGCAAGTCAAGTTTGATCATTCTGAATTTCATGATTGCATGAACTACCATAACTACTACAAAAGTTATGTACCTACGGCCAATATTCTTTTATTCTTGAAACTAATACTATAAAACAGGTAATGTTTATACTGTTAGTGGTTTGTCAAAATTGTGTATGTGCAGCACTTTTTGGCCTTGCCTATTATAGTTGATTTATGGCTAATTGACATGCTGTATTCTTTGTTGGCAGGACCCAGGACCCATCCTTCTCGAGGATTATCATCTAATTGAAAAGCTTGCCAAGTTTGATAGGGGAGCGTATCCCTGAACATGTTGTGCATGCACGGGGTGCCAGCGCCAAGGGTTTCTTTGAGGTGACTCATGATATCTCTCACCTTACGTGTGCGGATTTTCTACGGGCTCCTGGGGTAACGACCCCAGTTATTGTTCGGTTCTCTACAGTTGTGCATGAGCGTGGAAGCCCCGAGACCTTGAGGGATCCACGTGGTTTCGCTGTGAAGTTCTACTCTAGAGAGGTACTGATACTGCATCTTGTCATGCTCCGAGCATGAGCTTTCTTTTGAAACTGCTGCAAGTTCTTTAGCATTTTCTGAGAAACATTTTTCTCGATGTATCATAATTTATATTCATTCCATCAAAAATAACATCAGTTTTGTTTATTTCAACTATTCAAGTAGTGTTCTGGTAACTTGAATCTAACTGTCTATTTCAGTTGAGGGATTGAGTAGCACCACTCTTTGCCTTTCATGATAAGTGCATTTTTTCGAAACAAATGCAGCTGACCTATTGTGAGGCAGTTATATGTTTTGTTTACGGGAAAAGAAAATCACGCCACGGTTATATAATTCATACTTTGATAATCACATGTATTCTCTCACAAAACAAAAAGTAAGAGGTCATTAATGAGTTTGCTTCCATCTAGTTTCACCTAGAGATTTTCCATGCTTTTCACATTTACTTTCTCCCAGTTGTGATGTTGTATATTGACCTTTTTTAGTTTTTATATACAATGAGGGATGGTACCTGGGTATTTTTGTCATGCATTTTTCAGGGTAACTTTGACCTTGTGGGCAACAACATGCCTGTGTTTTTCATTCGGGATGGAATGAAGTTCCCTGACATGGTCCATGCTTTCAAGCGAAATCCAAAGACCAATTTGCAGGAAAACTGGAGAATTGCTGATTTCTTCTCCCACCACCCAGAAAGCCTACACATGTTCACCTTCCTTTTCGATGATGTTGGTATCCCGCTTAACTACAGGCACATGGAGGGTTTTGGGGTCAACACTTACACCTTGATCAACAAGGATGGAAATTCCCACCTTGTGAAAGTCCATTGGAAGCCTACTTGTGGTGTGAAATGCTTGTTGGATGATGAAGCTGTGACTGTTGGAGGTACCTGCCACAGCCACGCCACAAAGGATCTATATGATTCTATTGCCGCTGGAAATTACCCAGAATGGAAGCTTTACACCCAAACCATCGACCCTGACCATGAGAATAAATTTGATTTTGACCCACTTGATGTCACCAAGACCTGGCCAGAGGATATCATTCCACTGCAGCCTGTTGGACGAATGGTCCTGAACAAGAACATCGATAACTTCTTTGCAGAAAATGAACAAATTGCTTTCTGCCCAGCAATTATTGTCCCTGGAATCCACTATTCTGATGATAAGCTGCTCCAGACAAGAATATTATCTTATGCTGATACCCAGAGGCACCGCCTTGGCCCTAACTATTTGATGCTTCCTGTGAATGCACCAAAATGTGCTTACCACAACAACCACCACGATGGCTTCATGAACTTCATGCACAAGGATGAGGAGGTGCTGTCTTTTCCTTAGCATGCAAAACTGTAGGATGCATATTATGTCTATTCATTATGCATCATTGCTTCCAATTGACATCGAAGAACTGGAATATTCATTGCATTTATGATTTTGCTTTGTTTTTCAGGTTAACTACTTCCCTTCAAAATTTGATTCTGCCCGTCATTCTGAGAACTACCCCATTCCTCCCCGTGTCCTAACAGGTTGCCGTGATAAGGTGTGTATCATATTTAAGGTCATTTTTTTTCCCAATTTGTCATGTTGGCTTGTTTGTTTCACCTGTATGACGGCCATTCTGAACCACTATCAGAAAACTCTTCTTTAGCTACACCTCCGTTATTTTTTCTTCATTTTTGTTTTCCAGTACTTAGTATAGTGCTTGAAAACATGTAGTCTAAATGGTGCTGTTCATTTGCAGTGCATTATTGAGAAGGAGAACAATTTCAAGCAGGCGGGTGAGAGATACCGATCGTTTGACCCTGCGAGGTTTACCCCCAGCTAATTGATTTGTTTATAGATGTGCAGCATTTAGTTATTTAAGCAGGCTCCCTAATTAAACTACTGTGCCATAACAGGCAAGACCGGTTCATCCAGCGGTTGGTTGATGCGCTCACAGATCCTCGTGTCACTCATGAACACCAGAACATTTGGATCTCCTACTGGTCTCAGGTATATTATTTGGGCCATGTACTCCTTTTTCTTTTTTGCGTATTATTGGTATTTGCATCTAGTGAGCTGGGATACTAAAGCTATATTTCATCTTGTGATGTAGTGTGACGCCTCCCTTGGTCAGAAGCTGGCATCCAGGCTGAAGCTGAAACCGAACATGTAGATTCACAACCAATCAAACTAAGGCGGAAAAGAGATGGAGTAAAATTTTCACTTTTTCACTGCGGTTGGTTGTTGTAATGACGAAGAAATAAAAATATGATAATGATGTAATATGCTGGTGATGGAACTGTGAATTGTGAAGAACTCTTTTGTCGTGCTTCTTTTGCAATGCTTAATGTGAACAATAACCAGAAAAAAATGTGCTGCGGTTGTATGGTGAACTAAAATGCTACTCCCTCCGTCCCAAATTATAAGTAATTTCAAAGCTCTCAAATTTTTTCAAATTATAACTCATTCTCACGTTCTAATATACTTTCTCTCTTTCTACTACTTCTCTATCTTTTTCCTCTTTGTTTTTAATACATCTCACTTTTTTCACTATCCTTAATTTCTGTGTCCAAACCCAAAATAACCTATAAATTGAGACGAAAAGAGTAGGTGCATTACATACAGGGCAGACGGGTGATGATGCACCTGCTTTCCTCTGTTTCTATCCGGTCTGCAAAACAGCCATGGCGATGGCAGAGTACAAGAAGAGATGGAACTGAAAGAGAGATTGTGCCGAGTGGTGGGCGACACATACAAGTAGGTTTACTTCCAAAAAACTACAACTTTTTTGTCTCAGATAAATCTCTACTCCAGTAGGGAATACAGGATTGAACGGCATCAAAATACTGGATCCTCCGTCGCTCAGAAATCATTTCTGAATGCCACATTACCATCACCTCGTAAAGTTATCATTTGATAATGTCAAGTGTTCCAGATTAGCTTTGTTAGTGGACATCCCACTAGAAACAAAGAGAGTTTACAAAAGGCCGGAACGAAGAGAGTGGAAAGGACCGCCGGATTGCTTATAGAACTATTTAAGCCGACGCCAAGAGAATTCTGTAAGAGCGAGCAAGAATCCAACAACACTACAGTATCAGGATATTCAGCATGTACAAAATTTTCATTTTTGTAATGATTTGATCTGACCATAAAAAATCAGCACTTCTACAGAGAGAACCATCATAAGCTGAGAGATAGAAAACCCCGTGATAGCTGTTTCTGCGTGCTATCAGACGCAATCTCACTTATCCGTCACAAATAATGACTGGATCTATGCATATGACAACTACTACCAGGTGGTCGTATATAGGGCAGAAACTTCCCTGTGACAACAACAATAGTGATCTAACTTCACAAATCATCATGTCAGAATCGGTGCATCATATACTTAAGATCTCTGTCTGCCCTTGGAGCTCTTCCTAGAGGAGCTGTCCCATCTCGGTGAGTGTAGCTGACCGCGTGTCAGCGACGAGCTCTGCCTGGGCTCTCTCGTCCTGCTCTTCATCGACTCGATCTTCTCCAAAGCCTCCACGACTTCCTTTATGGATGGCCGGCTCTTCGGGTCACTGTTAAGGCACTTGAGGGTGAGCTGAGCTGCTTGGAGGGCTCCTTCGGAATAGTACTCTCCCACAAGCCGGATGTCCATCACTTGGCTAATCTTCCTCCGATCAGCCAGCAATGGCTATGCCCAGTTCACCAAGTTCACCTTCTCGCTGGGGCGGCTCGGGTCCAGGGCCGTCAGGCCGGAGAGCATCTCCAGCAGCACGACACCGAAGCCATACACATCACTCTTCACATACAGGTGGCCTAGTCCATGAAAATATTTAGCAATTTGAACATATGTTCCGTATGCTGCTGCTCAGTATGTAAAATTGTCAAAAGCACGAGCCATGAGAGATAGACATACCAGTAGAAACATACTCGGGGGCTGCATAGCCATAGGTGCCCATGACTCTTGTTGTCACATGAGACTCTTCACCATCCGGACCATGCTTGGCCAATCCGAAATCAGACAGCTTCGCATTGAAGTTCTGAACACGATCGACAAGGTTCCAGGATGATTAGACTGCTGTTCAGAAAACAGTCAGCAAGTTTATTTATTGTTCTAAAAACAAGGGGTGCTTATATACCGAATCTAACAAGATGTTGGAAGCCTTGAAGTCCCTGTAGATGATTTGTCTTTCTGAAGAATGAAGGAAGGCAAGACCACGAGCAGCACCGATGAGAATTTTGAGCCTGAGGCTCCAAGGCAGTGACTCGCAAACTGCCCCTCCTGGTAATAGTGAATGGTTAATAATATTAAAGCTAATGTTAAAATTCATAAGTACCATTGATCGACATGAAACAGGAAATAATGGTGCCAAACTTACAATGATCTAAAAATAAATTTGCAAGTTGACTTGGTAAGAATAATTCAAAAGCAGAGAAACAAGATATCATCTAGGTGTGGACAATTTGGTTGATGCCGATATCCTCAAAAAGTGATGATTAGTTGTGTTGCACTATGGATTGTGGTGCCTCATATAATATGTGATGAAAATGAAGTTGCACTCGCAGCCTAATTAAGCACTAACATTGCAAAGCGTTCAGCTGTGAGGTTGGCGTAAAGTGCATGGTTGATTTTCTTGAAGGATTATATAATTAGATAAGGAAGAGGGTAGCCGTCTCCTAAAAGAGTCACTTCGGAAAAGGTGGTTCTCCAAGCTCCCCTTTGCCATGAACTCGTAGACGAGCAGTAGCTCACTGCCATCCATGCAATAGCCCAAGAGTTTGACAAAGTTGGGATGCGAAATCCTCCCAAGGAAATTCACTTCAGACTGCGTTCGAAACAAGAAGGTGCTTCTGATCAATTCCTAACTGCAGAAAAAAGAACTGCAAAATCCGATCCTTATATATTTTTTTCCTCCTGATCGATGAAGACAACCAAGAAACTCTTATACATAATCAATTCGATTTCACCTTGCATGCGAATGATGCGATGAGAAAAGACAAAACTAAATGAAACCATGGGATCAAATCAAGCAAAGACAATGGATCACCTGCCCCTGTTCCATTCCCTGGACGCTCTCGGGGTTGAGCTTCTTGACGGCAACCACCATGCCGGTGCTACTCCTGGTTGGGTTCATGGTCTTTTCGTCGACCCGTCCCTTGTGATTCGTTGATCGTAACTGGCAGTCATGATGCCTGTGAATTGAGCAGTCGGACTCGGACCAAGCTAAAATGCAGTGCAACCCACGGATGGGTCGAGGTCTTGCCTTGGTCGTTGTTGGCCAGTGGCGACCTAGACTCTACGTGGATTGGATGATCGATCAAATGCTTTCCCTTTCACTTACGGCAAGGATGATCAAACCACAGCTGTCGGTCGCTGCGACTGCTAATTGGGTTGCTTGTTGCCTCGTGAAAATCCGACAGCCAAAGTGCATGCTTCCTTTGATCGATTTCCTCTGAATTTTGTTTTTCATTTTGTTCATCTTAATTATCATCACTAGGAGTGCATCTAAAGTCTAAACTGAACTGAACATGTATAATTGGTAGACAACTTTGACTTGGTGCTGTTCCACTAGGACGGTCTGCATATATTTACTTTGTCTGCTTAGCACTATACGTACAGAACACAACAAGACATATGACTTGTATATATGCAGACGACAAGGACGTACGAGATCATGGAACAACGTACTCAACGTGCTAGGGGCATGTTTAGAACACCACGACCTAGCTAGCACAACTTGTTCATCAGCATCTAGTACATGTACGTGTTCCTTTGAGTGCAAGTCTACGGCAGCGGCGCTTTTCCTCTGCTACAAGTTACTACTAGTACTAGCTCAGCATGAAGTTCTACGCATGCATTGCCAAGTCAAAGTCAGACAGAGCATCTATCGTCTACAGTGTCAGTGGTACTACTATTATAAAGACAGCAGTCGCAAGACGAATACGTATAGTTCAGTTTGGGTACGCTACCAACGTGCTTCCTGGTGTTCTCCTTATCTTCTCTGGCTCAAAGTTCGCTCGCTCCCACCTACCGGCATCGAATCTGTGCTTGTAACCAAACTTGATCGTGATATTGTTCTCATTTTTTTTTCTAGTAGCAGTGCGTAATTCTCATTCTCATTTGGTTGAATCATTTCATCCTGTTAATTAGCCTTTTCGTGGGACACCTTTAATTCTACTATGTCAGCATTTGTCATATAATTTCATCTTTGTTTTACTGCTGAACAGTGAGAATGAAAGGGAAAAAGGGAAACCCCATCTTGACAGTGGTATCCACAGCAGCGCTCGCGTTCCTCATTGGCGTTTCTTTTCCGGTGCAAATAGCACCAAAGGTAAGAATAATACTAATTAGGAGTCATATTAATTGTTGCTCTGTCCAGGAATTTTGAGCTAGCTAGTACAAATTAGTAAATCTATGTATAATGCATTTCAGCAAAATGAATACTTATTTACTAGCAGTAACTTATTAGACAGCATATATCCATGCATGCATGTAGCTTCAGTGTGGTACTAGCGTATTCTCTTGGACTAGCGTCGTCGGTGGTGCAAACTCCAGCTTCATCAGGGAGGTTGTCATCGTCAACTCAAGCAGCAGTCCCAATGCTCCGAAACCGAGAGGCGCGGAGAGGCTACCACCAAACATCGTGGTGTCGGAGTCGGATCTTCACCTGCGCCGGCTATGGGGAAACTTCCGGGAGGTAGGATGGCAGATCGATCGATCTGAATGTTTGAACTATATATATACTCCTATATATATATGCGACGAAGGAAACAAGAAAGAAAGCAAACTGAATGAATTGAACCTATAAATCTATAACGAGCTGCAGGACACGCCCCCTCGCAAATACCTTGTGGCTCTTACAGTAGGGTTCACGGAGAAAGCCAACGTGAACGCGACGGTTGAGAAATTCGCCTCCGACAAGTTCGACGTGGTGCTGTTCCACTACGACGGGCGGACGACGGAGTGGGACGACGAGTTCGAGTGGTCGAAGAAGGCCCTGCACATCAGCGCGAGGAAGCAGTCGAAATGGTGGTACGCGAAGCGGTTCATGCACCCGGGCGTCGTCGCGGCGTACGAGTACGTGTTCCTGTGGGACGAGGACCTGGAGGTGAGCTTCTTCGACGCCCAGGAGTACGTCCGGATCGTGAGGAAGCACGGCCTGGAGATCTCGCAGCCCGGCCTGGACGTCACCCGGGGGAAGAAGACGTACGACGTGACCATCCGCAGGCCGAACGGCAGCGAGGTACACAGGAACACCGTCGGCGGCCCCGGCAACTGCTCCGACGTGCACCAGCGCCCGTGCAGCGGCTTCGTCGAGGTCATGGCGCCCGTCTTCTCCAGGAAGGCGTGGACCTGCGCCTGGCACATGATCCAGAACGACCTCATCCACGGATGGGGGCTCGACCACAACTTCTGGAGGTGCGTCGATCGGCCTGAGGACCAGATCGGTGTCGTCGACGCGCAGTACGTGGCGCATCGCGGGGTGCCCACGCTGGGACGGCAGGGCAACCCGGAGCTGGGAGATGGGGGCAAGGTCAGGGCACGGGCTTGGCGCGAGTACAGCGACTTCAGGGCCAGGATGATCAACGCGGAAAGGGCCCAGGCCCGGGCGGCGGCTGCGGCTGCTAGTGCTGCTCTTCATCTTCTTTCCAATGCGTCACCACCGGGTGCGGCAGCCTCGCCCAGAACATAATACTAGTACTTTCCTTTCCATGTTGTTCGCCAATCAGTTACGGAGGGAGTAGTCGCCAACTAAACTCAACGTGATTTCAGGCCGCCAACGAATTACTCCATTTATATTTGGTTGCTCATTGTTTGTTTGTTTGTTGAATCTCCTCCTCTTTTTTTTTTTTTGAACCAATAATGGAATCAAATCAAATTGCAAGTCATGGCCGCCATGCACTCGCACCCGCACCGCTGCCACAGCGTGTTCCGCCTGCTCCTCGTTGCCGCCGCTGTCCTCTGTAAAATCAGAGGCGCAGGATGGGGGGAACATCGTGATCCAATCTCAGGTTCGTCGGTGATTGCGTGTTGATTATTTTGGTTGAAAAAGTCTCAACCGTGACACATACATATATATATAGATACAGTGAGTTTTCATCTACTACTTTCTAGAGACTCAAGCAGCCTTAGCCGCACGTATCTATTCTGATCTAACAACCCAGCCAAGTAGCTAACTAACTCATGTATATCTCTCAATGGTTACAATGACATATCTACTAACACTCCCCCTTAATCACAACTTAGTTAAGTTGAGATTGTGTTTGAAATTTTCTAGAAGTCGCACTGACAGAGCTTTAGTGAATCCATCCGCGACTTGATCTCCTGATGAGACGAATTCAATCTCTAGCAGTCCCTGTGCAACATGTTCTTTGACGAAGTGATAATCCACTTCTATATGCTTTGTTCTTGCATAAAAGACAGGATTAGCCGATAGATACTTGGCTCCTATATTGTCACACCACAACCGAGCCGCCATTGGACTCTTAATGCTTAATTCTCTGAGGAGGGTTTAGATCCACATTATCTTTGCAGTTGTGTCTGCCACTGCTTTGTACTCTGACTTTGTACTTGATCTAGAGACATTACCTTTCTTTCTTGCATTCCATGACATAAGGTTGGATCCCAGGTAAACAGCAAAGTCTCCAGTAGACCTGCAGTCATCACTACTGCCAGCCTAATCTGCATCTGAAAAGGTACTCACCAGAGTAGAAGATGACTTATGAATTTTTAGTCCCAAGGAGGTACACTGTTTTATATACCTTAATATCCGTTTAACAGCTGACCCGTTTAACAGCTGACCAGTGGACTGTAGTAGGTGCATGAAGGAACTGACAAACCTTGTTTACAGAGTATGAAATATCAGGCCTAGTCAAGGTTAAATATTGCAAAGCGCCAACAACACTTCTATAATGCGTAGCATCTTTAGGTCCTAGAGGTGATCCTTCATTGAGTGACAATTTTTCACTTATATTAAGTGGAGTCGAAACTGGCTTGCAGCCTGACATTCCCACTTTTTTTAGTAAATCTGATGCATACTTCTCTTGTGAAAATACAATTCCATCATGTACCTTAAAAACTTCTATGCCAAGGAAATAGTGCAGATCACCAAGATCCTTTAGTGCAAACTCCTTCTGCAAATCCTTAAGCAATGCATCTGTAGCTTCCTTGGCTGAACTGGCTACTATGATATCATCCACATTAATAAGGACAAACAAGGTTAGCCCCACTTGATTGAAAAAAGAACAAAGATGTATCAGCCTTGGACACCTGGAAACTAAGACTAATTAATTTAGCACTGAGTCTGGCATGCCAAGCTCTAGGTGCCTGCTTCAGACCATATAGTGCCTTATCAAGCTTACACACATATCCTGGTTTGGTAGGATCTTCATACTTTGGTGGCTGCTGCATATACACTTCTTCTTTCAGATACCCATGAAGGAAGACGTTCTGCATATCAAGTTGTCGCAGATTCCAACCTTTAGACACTGCTAGTGATAGAATAATACGGATAGTAGGATGCTTAATAACAGAACTGAAGGTGTCTTCATAATCAATTTCGTACCTCTGTTTAAAGCCTTTTGCTACTAATCTTGCCTTATACCTATCCAAGGTTCCATCTTGTTTCCTTTTGATTTTGTACACCTACTTACAGCCTATGACATTTTTGCCTTTCTGAGGTGGAACCAAATGCCAAGTCTTATTGTGCATTAGAGCTCCATACTCCACATCCATTGCTTTCTTTCAATTGTTATCTGACAATGCTTCTTCTGTACTCCAAGGTTCACCAGAAGTTGTTAGAAAAGAGTATCTGACTGTGCCGTCAGTGTATATTTTTTTTTGCGCATACCGCTTTGAAGGTGAGTGTGGGGACGTTGACGTTGTTCCTGTACTGCCGCTTGAGTCTGCTCTGTTATGTGCTCATCGCTTGGTGTAGAGGTTGCTGACCCTTGTTGATGTGTGACTGGTTCATGCTGCTGTGCACCACTGCCTCCCCCACTGTCACTGGCTTGCTGCGGAGCAGGCTCTGAAACTGTCATCGGATCAGCTTCAGATGTCGTGCTGCCAATAGGAGACACAGGCGCCAAAATTCCATGTGCTGCATCTTCTACCTCTTCTGATCCTGAATCGTGTGTTGCATCTTCTCCCTCTTCTGAACCTGAATGTTCATCAAAACTCATGGAGGAACTGTTAGCAGCATTAGCATATTGGTCAGCTACATTTTCTCCCCCTGGATTCAGCAAAGTTGGATGAAGGAGGTTTATTTTTGAATGAAGTCGTGCTCCTGCATTAGCATGGAGTTCAGAAAAAAGAAATATATTTTCATCAAAGATTACGTCCCGAGAGATGTAGACGCGACCAGTAGATATGTCAAGACATTTATATCCTTTGTGTGAATGACTGTACCCAAGGAAGGCGCACCTTTTTGACCGAAATTCAAGTTTGTGTGCATTGTATGGGCGCAAATTTGGCCAACACGCACACCCAAAAACTCGAAAGAAGTCATAATCTGGATCACGATCAAACAAGCACTTAAGAGGTGTAGAATTGCTAATAACCCTGCTAGGTGTTCGGTTGATGAGATATGCAGCTGATAAAAATACCTTATCCCAGAATTTTATAGGCATCGAGGCATGGGCTAACAAAGAAAGCCCTACTTCTACTATGTGACGATGTTTGCATTCTGCAGCACCGTTTTGTTGGTGTGCATGAGGACAAGATACAAGATGTGAGATGCCAATCTTATCAAAAAATGAGTTAAGTTTTTGATATTCTCCTCCGCAGTCAGTTTGCACTGCTAAGATTTTTCGATCAAACATTCTTTCTACTAGAGCTTGAAATTCTTGAAATTTCTAAAAAACCTCAGATTTATATTTCAAAAGATAGATCCAGGTGAATTTACTAAAATCGTCAATGAAACTCATATAATATTTTTTTCTTTCAGCAGACTCTGGAGCAGGGCCCCAAACATCAGAGAATACAAGCTCTAATGGAACAGTAGAAACACTAGATGATTTTGCATAAGGCAACTGATGACTCTTTGCTTGTTGACAGGCATCACACACAGACTCTTTTGATGAATCAGGAGAAACATGAAGATTAATACTACTAATGACTTGTTTGACAATACTAGATGATGGATGACCTAAGCGACTATGCCACCTCGACAACGGGACCCTAGAAGCCCCGTGAGCTTGCTTTATTGATTGAACAGGAAAGGGATAAAGGCCAAATCAGAGGCGCAGGATGGGGGGAACACCATGACCCAATCTCAGATTCGCCGGTGATTACGTGTTGATTATCTTGGTTGAAAAAGCCTCAACCATAGCACATACATATATATATATATATATATATATATAGATACAGTGAGTTTCCATCTGCTACTTTCTAGAGACTCAAGCAGCTTTAGCCGCTATTTTGTTCTAACAACCCAGCCAAATAGCTAACTAACTTACGTATATCTCTTTATTTTGATCTAACAACAATCTAACCAAATAACTAACTAACTTACGTATATCTCTCAATGATTAGAATGACATATCTTCTAACACCCTCTACCTCCTCCTCACTTCCCCGCCGACCTTCCCTAAAGCGCGCGCGCGCCGTCCCATCATCGCCCCGCCGCGCCTCCGGCCATTATTAGCTACCGTCCGAGAGGTCGAGACCACCGCGACAACGCCCGCTGGCCGCGTTCGTTACTCGCCGTCTTCTCTGGAAGTAGAACCTGACGCCGTTCTGCTTCCCGACTGGGAGGTCCTGTTGCTGCTCCACCCCGATGCCGCCGTCCCGACCGATAATGCTTCGACGTGCGCGTTCGCTGGAGGGGCCTCGTCACCGGCACGGGCGCTCGGGAGGATACCGTCGTCCGGCGGTCGCCTCGCCTACGTCTGCACCGTGCCCGGGCCGGCGCGCCGCCGCGCGTTCGCTGGAGGCGACTGATCACGACATCCTCCTCCGCATCTTCGTCGGCACAATCTGATCCAGAGACTTTATTGCTGAGATGGAGCGGCCGCCTCGTGTACCACGCCGCGGCTCTCCCCGGCGGCGACGTGCTCGTCTTCGCCAAGGGCGCGAACCCGCGGCAGGGCGTCAACCGCAACGCCGGTGACATCCGCTGCATCTATTACCACCGCAGCGCCGTCAATGGCGGCGGAGTTCTGGCCTCTCTGCGCAATAAGAAACAGGTCTTTCGGTGCCCCCCTCCGCCAGGCTCAGCAGAAACAGGAGGAGGAGGAGAGCTCCGCGTCACTCTCGCCGTCGCGGGCGAGGAGCCCATCCCATCGATGGCCATCCCTCTTCCTCTTGTGCAAAAACAGGGATCGGAGAAGAAGAAGAGGATCTGCGCCAGCGCGATGGTCCGCGACGTGGCCAAGTTCCTCCGCGAGTGGGTTGTGTACCACGCGGCGGCGGGCGTCGACCGCTACTTCATCTACGACAACGGGAGTCAGGATGACCTCGCGGGGCAGGTGAGCCAGCTCAGGTC
>BCLG01003541.1:33366-49215 GCA_001602295.1 Zoysia matrella
TGGCGTCTCCGTCCAGGGCTGGCCCTGGCCCAAGACCCAGGAGGCCGGGTTCTCCTACGCAGCCGCGGTGCACCGAGTTCATCGTATCCTCGGACTGGGCTAAATCACGCGAAGGACCCACCAAGTCCATGCTCCGTTCGGTGGTGGAGGTAGAAGATGATGTAGGGCAGATCACATTGGGGTGCAGGAATTTTGGGCCCTCGGGCCGAACCACGCACCCAAAGGAGGGGATCACCCAAGGTGGGCCGAGGAGCGGCACAAGTCGTTTGCTCGGCTCGACTCGGTGCACCCGACATTGCTGAACTCCATCCACCACTTTGAGCTCCGCCCCGGGTTTAGGTGGGCACGGTCAAAACGAGTCCGGGTGAACCACTACAAGTACCAAGCTGCTTGGGAGGAGTTCAAGATCAAATTCCGGCGTCGGGTGTCGACGTATGTGGTGGACTGGATGGAGCCGGTGACCCTTGGGTCCAAGGATCGGACACCCGGCCTAGGTTTCCAGGCGGTCGAACCGGCAGATTGGAAGAACAAATTCTGCGAGGTGCAAGACACTCTCCTCAGGAACCTGACTCGGAGATGGTTCGGTGTTGGGTTCACCAGGAACCAACAGCGCTTCATTTCATAGCTGTGCCTGCTCTATGATTAATTTGGTTAGAAACGGTCACACGTACAGGTGTACAAAGAATGATATGAGCAGAGAAAAGATTGTTTTTCTTTGTCCGTAAATTATTTCATCGTTATATTAGACACGGTTGCGACCTGATCATTATTTCTCGGCAATGTATATATATAAAATTGTACAAGGACTTATTGTTGGAAGGTGCAACTAATTCCATGTGTTTCCGTTCTTAGTTGTTGCACCGCATTATTGGCGAATGTTTTTATAGCTGGCCATTTGATCTTATTATTATTATTATTATTATACCTAGTTAATAGTTGTCATCAGCTAGCTAGCTTAGATGGTGTGATTGATCCTTTCCTGTTGCATCGATCAGCTGGATCGTGATTGACCTGTTTGTAAGTATTTTAAACAAAATGCAGCCAACCATCATCAGTATGCATGCAAGGCAGATTCAACGGATCAGCAGCATGTGCTCCTTAATTCCTACTTCTTCTGTATAGTTGATGATGGATCAACAAGTTACGATACACAGCTCTCACGACGGGGTTGGAGTTCCGATTATCCCGTTGGAGACAAGGACGATGCCCGAACTGCCGACCCTCGCCCTCTTCGCTGGAGAGCTCAGGGCGCCATCAGATGCGGTCCCCGACCCGCTGTCTGCGGGGACGTCCGACTCCTTAAACAAGATCACCAGCATCGTTATGGCGGCCACTTCCGCCCGGGTCGGCTGAGGGGCCTGGCCGAGCACCTACTGGGCCAATCCTCCCGGCCTCGACCGGCCCCGCGCCGATGCCAGCGGCGCCGCTACAGCAGAAGAAGAAGATGACCCCGCCTGCACCGACAGGGGTGCTGGAGCGGACGAAGAAGACGCGCCCACCTGCAACGACACCAACAACAGGTTTACCTATTGTTTCTCCTTAGCTCTGTTTTTTCTCTTCCATTTCTTTTACCTGGACTTAGTGATGACTATTGTTCGGGCTTGGCAATATTGATGGGTTAGACTTTGTAATTTTAGGTTGTATCTCTCTGAACTTTTCTCTTAATGAATGGCAGTGCTCTTGTCTTATTTTCAAAAAAAAAAAAAAGTTGATGATGGATCGTCAATGGAAGGCGAGAGGATAGCCCAATCGAAGCCTGACCTGCAACCAAGATCAATTTGGATCAACTTAAGAGCACAGCCCAGCAAAGGCTGGCAGGTTTTCGATCTTTCAAAAAGGAAGAAAAAAACATAGCCCAGCGTAGACTCGCTTTGGTACTCTCATGTATATATCACTTTGAATACATTATCACTTCTGCTGTGTGTCACAATGAGCAATGTTGTGATCTTTAGAAGAAAAGCAGCACTAAGTCCTTGTCGTTGGTATGGTAACTAGTAACAAAATCTCCTTAAATTTCATCCCTTTCAATTCTATGACTTTTTCTTCGAATAAACCATCGGTGATGCAATGCATCTTCCATGTCGTCGCTCGCCAAGTCAAACCTCTCTTTTTCTTGGAGGTAATAGTATGTTTTTGCATTCGGATAGATCAAAAAATGTCATGCATGCTGAAGATGAAGTGCATGACCGGTAAGTTAGCCCCTTTCTTAATTTGGTCGTTGTTGGGCCAACAATGTTGGCTAGTGGTGACCTAGACCCTTTGTGGATTGGATGATCAATACTGCCAGTACGTACTTGCCCTTTCACTTACGGCAAGGACGAGTCTACAGCTGTCATCAGTCGCTGCGACTGCTTGGGTTGGCTTTTGCCTCGTCAAAATCCGACAGCCAAATTAAGTCCATATATGTTTTCTTTGATCAATTTTATTTCCTCAGATGCTAAGTGAAGTAAATAACCAGGTTACTCCTGGTTATAAATACATGCAAGGGCATGGGTAAGGCAAGAACACTCATCAGCAAGATAGAGTTAGAGTATAGGAGTAGTCGCGAAACAACCCACCAAATTAAGGAAGAAACAGGACCTGAAACCATGTGTATAGTTGCGTGGATTTGGCAAGCTCACCCTGTGCATCAGCTCCTCCTCCTGCTCAACAGAGACGAGTTCCACAACAGGTACTGTGTTTGCATGAACTCTATGGCGCCGTAGACAGAACTTCATCTGCTGTTCTTGATGATCGAATGAATTAACGCAGGCCTACAAAAGCAGTAGGATGGTGGGGAGAGGGTCCGAAGAAGAAGATTCTTGGGGCCGGGCAGGGATGCGCTTGGCGGAGGAACATGGATGGGTCGCACCAAAGATGGCAGGCTTGCCTTCCTCACCAATGTGCTTGAGCCTGATGCCATGCCCGACGCACGAACTAGGGGAGTCCTGCCCCTCAGGTTCCTGCAGTTATTCATCATGAGTGCAACATTCTTCCTCAAAGAGCATGCATAATGTATACAGTATGTACCGTGCAGAGCAACAAGACACCACTTGAAACTGGGACTGAAGTGGCAAAAGATGCTGATGAGTACAATGGCTTCAACCTTGTACCAGCTGATCTGACCACAAACGTCACGGTCTATGTGTCAAACCGTCCAAAGGGTCAGCCTGCAACAATTCAACTCGTGCAACCAGGGCTTCATGTGTTATCCAATGCAAGGATAGACAGCCCTTGGCACAAGGTAAGAAGAGATACGAGTACTTCATACTACTATTGAGTCGAAAGCTTATTGATATAGTATTAACTCTCAGAGAGTGCCTCACACATAAAAATAAGAATGCACTGATCAAAGCTCTCATTCGATGTGTGCACTTAATTGTAGGCACTCCACCTTGGTAAAAACTTGAGGGAACTTATTAGGATGCATGGTGATAACGAGGTGGAAGCGAAGGATATAGTTGAGAGGTTAATGACCGACACCACAAAGGCTGACAAAGATAGACTGCCAAACACTGGTTGTGATCCTGATTGGGAGCATGGTCTCAGCTCCATCTTCACCGAGGTGCAAACTGATCAAGTGAGAAAAGGATCTTTCACAATCACATAGTTTCCGGTTTCAGAGTTTAATTCCTTGAAATTTATACTGATCGATGCTTCCTGCCAAGGTAGGAGTACTTAGTAATTTCTTTCACATGATCAAGGGTCTCTATGGAACCCGAAGCACAGCTGTTTTATCAGTAAACTTTGATGTTGAAGCTAGCTTTTACGAGAAGTACCTCGAGAGTGGTATATGGAAGGATCACACAGTGCACTACCAGGTAGAAGAGGCAATAGGCAATGTGCATGAAAATCTCTCAGACCTCAAATAAAAAGAGAGCTGAAGCAGCTACTATTGTGAACGCCATTCGTTCCTAAGCTGTCGCCTTCAAGAACTTATATATAGTTACAGACTTGATGCAAGAACAATTTCCTGGTCATATGCTTAGCATACTTGAGAGACCTGATTGAGCAAGTTACTGAATGTTAAATCCTTCTGTATTGTATCTAAAAAAAAAAAAATCCTGTTGTTGTATTGTAAGTTGGTTACAAACATTTTACTATAGTATATAAATTATAAGACGCTGCATACATGAAGTGCTGAAAGCCTGAAACTCTAGAATTCATCAAAACCGGATGTAAATTTAATCGGAGGCAAAAAGACCTAGATGAAAGGCCATACAAAGCACATGCAGAAGCACAAGGCGCTCAACGGCGCCCCCCTCCCAGCCAACCACGCCTCGTCTCGCGGACCGGTGACGTGGCGTAGCCTGGGCCGAAAATATCTAACTTATTGTAGTCCAAGCGGCTGGCTTGTGGGCCATAAAGTGTACGGTCCCACCTCTCGTATTTTTTTAATAATTTAAAAATCGTTTTGAGTAGCTTCCATAATTTAATATATAGACATAATACGAATCCCTCTGGTCAAATGCCTCTCCTCCCGTGAAGAGAGAGAGGGCTCGTCTTCTTCACTTTCCTCTTTCCTTCGAATCGATCCCAGGGAGAGGAGAGAGGCAGCAGCAGGCTCCTCGTCCGTCCAGTCCAGGTGAGTCTCCCTCCGCTTCCTTGATCCTTCTCCCCACCCTCTTGCCCGATTCGGAGCGCCTTCTGCTCCGCCTCTCGCGGATCTGACCGGCACCGCTGCTGTGTACGCAGGAATCCACCATGAAGGGGGCCAAATCCAAGGGCGCCGCCAAGGCCGATGCCAAGTCAGAATTCGATTTCGCTTCTCATCTTCTCCTTTCTCTCTCGGCGACAGACAAATCTATCTGTTCACCAATCATTCGATTTCGCTTCCCGTCGTTGCAGGTTGGCGGTGAAGAGCAAGGGCGCCGAGAAGCCCGCCGCCAGGGCCAGGAAAGGAAAGGCCGCCAAGGACCCCAACAAGCCCAAGAGGGCGCCCAGCGCCTTCTTCGTCTTCATGTACTTTACAGAAATCCTCGTCCTTCTCTTTTCTCTTGTCAAATACTAGTAGAAACAGAGATTCTCTTTACAAAATAAATAGAAATAATCCGTTTCGGTTATACTGTATTATATAGGGACGAATTCCGCAAGGAGTTCAAGGAGAAGAACCCTAAAAATAAGTCCGTTGCTGCTGTAAGTGTTCCCTTTCTTTATTTACAACGACCGGACCAAATGTTAAGGGATTAGTCGACTTTGTTCTGATGGTGATGGTGTCATGATGCCCTTTCTCGGCTAAACTTTTCAGGTGGGTAAAGCAGCCGGTGACAGGTGGAAATCCCTCACCGAAGCGGTAACCTTCCTTCCTTCCTTCCTTCACAGTTCGCACACAACAGCCAGGCCTAGATTCGGCTATTCTATTGCGAGGGTGTTCATTCAGCGCAGTGGCGGGCCCAGCAGGGAGTCCGTGTGTGCCCTGGCACACCCTGATTTTGCAGGAATCAATGAAGATTTTCTATATTTAGGGTCTAAATCTTGCATGTTTTATTATTTCGCAACACTAGTGCACACCCTGCACAAATAATCTAGGTACGCTACTGATTCAGCGTCCATGTTCACTGCAGGATAAGGCTCCCTATGTAGCCAAGGCCAATAAGCTCAAGGCGGAGTACAACAAGGCCATTGCTGCCTACAACAACGGCGAGGTACTAACACTCAAGATTTATTTCCCTGTGTTCAACAAATTATTCAGTACTGACCACCATGCCTTTTGCTTTGTTCAGAGCACTGCTGCCACCAAGAAGGCTCCTGCCAAGGAGGAAGAGGACGAAGATGAAGAGGAATCTGACAAGTCAAAGTCCGAAGTAAATGATGAGGATGATGACGACGGTAGTGAAGAGGTGTGTATGTATTTCTCTGTCTGAATTATGTGCCTGATGAAAGTAGAATGCCATAGTGTTCCTCTAAAAGCCACTGATATAAATTGGACAATCAAATGCTTAATAAGAGGCTATGCTTGTTTGATGTTGTGAAGCGAAGACTCATAGAAAATCATTGCTTGCTTTGCAGGGGGAGGACGATGATGAGTGAGCTCACTCAAGATGCTCCAGTGAAGAATGGAGCGGTCAAACAAGGCAAGGCCCTGTGGCGGAAAACTATAAGGAGCCTATCCATCTACTAGAATCCATCTACTTCACATCATGATGTTTTACTTCTGTTGTTGCATAACGGATAGCGCTCCTTGTTGGCGCCACCGGTAGGTGCTTGTGCGGTGTGGAATGTGTCTGTCCCACTGGCAACGCCTGCTTGTACCTAGATTACTGCTTCCATTGTCATTGGCTAACATTGTGATAGTACCTGTTTGATATGTTAGACGAAGTGATGGTCATCTCTTTCTTTCGTACATATCCGTTTGTTCATTACATTTTTCATTTTCCATCCTGCATGATTTAAGTTTGTTCAGTGTTCTTATTGTGCTTTCGGATTTGATCTAGTATCCGGGTGTTCACCATAGAAAAAGAATTAGCCTGTGTTGATGTTGCTCTGCTGGTTGCCTTTTACTATTAATAGTTATTAGTTGCTTTCCGGTTTTCCATTTTCCAAGGGATTGGATGAAGTTGGCAAAATGGTTCATTGGGTTTGATGCTGCTGTACTCCTTTTTGGCTGCAGAATGGTTCCCATCCATGTTTTGATGCCTGGGAATCAACAGACATCAGTAATTCTGTTGATATCCAGCTACTCTGGCAGTCTGGCTTATGGTTGATTTAGTATTACTAGTACTCCTACCTAAGTATTGGTAGGAATTGGGGAGGGTAAAAATGGAGGTGGGAGTCGGAGGTGAAAAGAGGGTAAAAATGGAGGGAGATGGAAATCAAGGGTCCGTTTGTATTGAGCCTATCTTTGCCCAGCCAACGCGACGGCTCGCCAAAAGTTGGTGCAGCTTTTCTTCGCCTGCGATTTGGTGAGAAAAACACTAGCATTGGGAGCATGGGCATTGGCGTGCCAAAACAACGTATCAATCCAAACCCTCCCTTTTTTTTTGAAAAAGGTCGTTTTGAAAAATCAGAGGAGCAAACTCTGGTAGCTAGCAGAGGCAACGCTGTCGAAAACGGATGGATGGATGAAGGCGTTGGACGGAAGGATAAGAATATTATTGTAGTCTCCGATAAATAAAAAGAAAGAATATTAGTGTAGTTCAAACTGTATTTTGTTGCTGTAAGGATACTACTACTAGCACTAATTTAAAAGAGGAGACAGAGTAGTAAAGGTGATATAGGAGCAGTGAAGCAGCAGCTTCGTCATGGAACGGAACAAAATTATAACCGAGTACTCCTAAGGAGTAGTAAACGATTTCTTTTTTGACAACGAAGGGAGTGCACCCTAATGACGGACTTCAATTTTTTTTTTTCTTTATATGATTATTATTCCTCTACACTGCTGGCGCAAAATCGGTTATATTTATTTATTAGTGGTGACTTCGTGCGCGCGAGTACTCCTCCAAACCAACGCTGGAGTAGCAGAAGCTACCCTCCCTCCGATCCTTCGCCACAGGAAGAAGACGTGAGTCTCACTCTCACCTCACAAGGCAGCCAGGCAACCAAACCAAAACCATCAGCTTCTTCTTGCTTCCAAACATCAAGGTACGTCGTACTAATTCTCATCTTCTGTTTCCGAGAGATCGCAATTTGTTCAATCATCAACTGACTTACATATCCTCAAAGAATATTTGTTTGTGGATCACTTCTAAAGTGGACTTTTAAACTGCAATTATCCTGCTAATGTTTACCAGATCGATGAGCCGTCAGCCATCCGAAAGAAGCACAGCTTGTCATCATCAATATGACAGAAAAAGGGGCACGCCCAGCCACCAGCCCAATGTCATTGCCCGACTCATGGGCATCGACGCAATCCCGATCAAAGATGCAGAAGAAACCAGCAATCTGATGCAATCGCCACCCGCTACAACCGCTAGTACCGATTCTTCCAGGCGCTGCTCTGCGCCGTTGAAATGCAGCTTGCTGTCACACCGCAGCAGACCCGGAGATTCTTCCAGGCGCTGTCTGAAGAAGATGGGAGTGCTGGGAAGATCACGTTCACGCCAGCGTCATCGTCCACAGGAACACCTGCTTCAGAAGAACAAGGAGGATTTCCAGTTCTGGCAAGCACCCAAAGTAGGGAATCCTACTGCTAGGAGTAACTTGGACGGCAGGTGCATTCAGATACTCGCGCAGGAGAACCTGCGCAAGGAAAAGACGGCAAGATACGGCTATGGTTCAAACAAGAAAACGAACAATAATGCTGTTGGGGCTGATCAAAGCCTGCGTTCACCGGCACGGATAGTCCTTCTCAAGCCCGGTTCTGACATACTACTACGAGATGCCGCCGCCGGTGAAAGAGAACTGATGTTTGGTTTGCCCAAAGTGAAGAGGGACGACAAAATGGAGGAGTTTCTTCAGCAGGTAAAAGATAGGCTCCAGAAACAGCTACAACTGAAAAAGTCTGCAAATGAGCTCATCAGGACAATGGCAACAACAGAGATCCAACCAGTGCAGACCGCCGCCGCGGATCTCGGCAAAAGACTGTTGTCCCGGTCAGCGGCTTTCAGAAGCGAACGCAAGATATGCACAAGTACTGAGTGCCTGCTAGAGAACGGTCTGTCCGTCGGCGGCACTGACATTTTCCCACAGCGCAAACTAGTTCGATCTTTCTCTGCACCGGAGTCGGGGATCTCCCGGACTGATAGCCTGCTTCTGGACAGCAGAAATCATGGAGCTTCTGAGAGTGCTGCGATGACGAGCAGGGCAACCAGTTCCAGTTTCAGAGAGACTGTGTCGAGCCTGAGGCGCCGCTTCAGCTTCAGAGACATGCTGCTGTTCGGGAGGAGGAAGAAGGAGCCATCTTTCGATGAGATGTGCCCGCAGTTGGCCATCAGCAGCAGGTCACCTTCTGAATCTTTCAACGGACCGTACAGCTTTCCGCAGGCAAGTACTCCTCCTCCGTATTTGTCAAGATTAACGTTATACTACTATAGGAGTATGCTTTTATAGACTTTGAGAGAGTAAGTTTCAGTCTAACTCAATTATGTTGCTATTAATTAGACTAATTTCTTGAGCGACTCCAACGGCGGTTTGCCAGGTACGACAACAAGCTTCAATGCTTGTATAAGAAGAACACATCATGCTAAATTATCTTGGCTCTTATCCTCGACTAAATGACATTTGAACATCATCATCCTTTCCAGAACTGAGTCCCGATCGTCCTACGGAACTCCAGTCACCTATCAGTGAATCGTCGTTCAGGACAGATTTTACTGCTGAAAGTGAAACAGCTTGCAACCAGGCGGACAAAGCCTACATAAGACAAGTGCTTGTCGCCGCTGGATTATACGACGATGGGTCATTGGACAACAGGGCCAATGCTAGGGTGGACTCGATGGCGAGGCCGATTTGCGACTCCATCTTCGATGAGGTAGAGGACATCTACTGCTACCGTGACAAGAGTGCTGATCATGACATCGGCCTATACAACAGTTCTGGAGGGAATGCAACGGATCACAGGATGCTTTTTGATCTTGCGAATGAAGCATTGCAGATCTTGGTACAAGGTACAAAAACCGGTTCCTCGCTAGGCCAGTGGGTCATTGACAGTACCGGTGTGTCGCGAGGGTGGAAGCTGGTGGATGAGGTGTGGAAGCAGGTGAGTGGTCTCGATCGACATCAGGGAATTTTGTTTCATTTCCATTTTACCCATCCAAGTTTTGTTTCAAACTTCAGGTGCAAGCTCTGAGGTACCCCCAAACGCAGGAAATGCAGACAACAGACAGCATGGTTGCATTCCAAGTCAGAAGATCTGTTTGGGCTGACATGCTGTATGAGGATGTCTATGTTGTTGGGAGGAAGATTGAACGCGCTATCTTTGATGAATTGCTCGTACAACTTTTTCTAGAGAGTGAACCGAGCAGATGACAAGATACTTACAGTTTTCTCCCTCCGGTCTGAATTCGAGGCAACGTTGGACGTGTACGGTTTCACCATTTTCTGTACGGTGATTCTAAAACTCACCTATGTTACTTCTTGAACGGTGAGATCGATGGATATAGAACAACAGGGTGCAAAATCTGATAACAATCGTTTCACTCCAATCTTTCCTTCTGCTTACAAGGAGCTAGCAGTCGATAAGGTTTGGAACTCGAAAAGTAAGGAGAAAGTAATATGTATCCCAATTATACTGATTGTTGATACTCCTTCGCATTCTTATCGTTTTGCTTAGTTTGCACTTTCGTTAATTAGCTGAGTCAGTTAGTTAGTGGTGCACGGTCTCTCTGCGGCAATGCGCGTTTGTGGGCTCGACGCACGATCTGTTCGTGCGGGAGCGCGTCGCGCGGCACGTCAGGCATGCCGCGCATGGCGGCCGGATCGGCCGGCCTCAACTCATGTAATTAGCCTATAAATAATGGGGAAGAAAACTGAAAAGGCTGCTCAGTTGTTCGCAGCGCAAATCATCTCCACTCTCGTGTGTGTGTGTGTTGAGTTCCAGGCGCTCGCCGGCGACGAGCTCGCGGTGAACTCCAACATTTGGTACCAGAGCCCCGTTAACGATCCTAGCCAGCAACCATGTCGCGTGCCTCGCGTATGTCCGCCCCTGAGCTGCAGCCTGGCCAACTCACCCCGCGCCACCGCAATCGCCGCATGTCGCCTTCACCGCCTCCACGCCGTCCACGCCATCGCAATGGCGGTCGCGACGTCGTCGTCGAGCGCGTCATCGAGAAATCGGCGGCAAGCATCACCTACCCTATGCTCACCCGCACCAACTACACCGAGTGGGCACTGGTGATGCGGGTGAACTTGCAGGCAGCCGGGTTTTGGGACGTCATCGACTGTGGCGCCGGCGAGTACCGCGACGATCGGAACGCTCTCGCGGCCATCCTCCGTGCAGTGCCACTGGAGATGCAAGCTGGCTTGGCGGTCAAACCCACAGCCCGGGAAGCCTGGGAGGCGATCGAGCGGGTAAGGGTCGGCGCTGATCGGGTAAAGGAGGCCAATGCTGAGAAACTGCGCCAAGAGTTCGACGCCATCGAGTTCAAGACCGGCGAATCGGTGGAGGACTTCACCCTGCGGCTCAACAATCTAGCGAATCAGCTGCGGGTGCTTGGTGAGAACATCACTGAGAAAATGGTGGTAAAGAAACTCCTCCACTCTGTCCCCGAGAATCTCGAGCAGGTGGCGATCTCGATGGAGACGATGCTTGATCTCGACAACCTGTCGATCGAGGAGGCGGCTGGCAACTTGCGCGCCGTGGAGCAGCGTAGGAAGCTGAAGACCTCGAAGGACAATGGCGGCCGTCTGCTTCTCACGGAGGAGGAGTGGATGGCACGCATGAAGAATCGCGCAGGTTCCGGATCTGGCTCCGGTGGCCGACGTGGTGGTCGTGGCGGCCGTGGCAAGGGTCGCGGCGGCGGCCAATCCTCTGGCGGGAAGGGCGGGACAGAGCTCCCCGCTCGAACCTCCTCTGGGCCGTCACCCGACGCAGGCCCAGATGACACGTGCAGGTACTGTGGTAAGAAAGGCCATTGGGCCAAAGAGTGCAGGAAGAAGAAGCGTGACGAAGAGGCCCAGGCCCACGTGGTCCATGGAGAGGAGGATGAACAAAGCCTTCTCATGGCCCACGACGTTGTGCTCGACCCGGCGCCCTCATCGCCGGTGCCCACTGCAGCTCCGCCCCCCTCACGGCGCCGTCCCGTCGAGTTGGTTGAAGAGAAGGTGTTTGCCGATCTGGGGCCACCAGAAGAGCGCGATCACCGCTGCTGGGTCCTAGACACCGGGGCGACGAACCACATGACCGGGTCCAAGGACTTCTTCTCCGAGCTCGACACCCAGATCTGCGGCAATGTCAAGTTCGGCGACGGCTCCAGCACTCGGATCGAAGGACGTGGCTCCGTCGTGTTCGTCTGCAAGAACGGCGAGCACCGTACCCTGACCGGGGTGTACTACATCCCACGCCTGAAGGCCAGCATCATCAGCCTGGGGCAGCTTGACGAGACAGGGTGTCGGGTGAAGATCTTCGGGGGTGTCCTGCGCATCTACGACCAGGATCATCGTCTTCTCGCCAAGGTGAATCGCTCCGCCTCACGCCTCTACTACCTGCATGTGACTGTCGGGAGGCCAGTTTGTCTGGCACTTCGAAGCTCAGAGGCGGCATGGCAATGGCATGCCCGTTTCGGGCACCTCAACTTCGCCTCTCTGCGGAAGCTCGCGAATATGAAGATGGTCCGCGGGATGCCTCCACTTGATCAAGTTGACCAGGTGTGCGATGGCTGTCTCGTGGGCAAGCAGCGACGCGCGTCGTTCCCGGCACAGGCGCGGCGCAGAGCAGAGAACATCCTCGACCTAGTTCATGGTGATTTGTGCGGCCCGGTCACACCTGCTACTCCCTCTGGTAACAAGTATTTTCTGCTGTTAGTTGATGATATGAGCCGATATATGTGGCTCCGTCTTCTCTCGAGCAAAGATCAGGCGCCGTCGGAGATCAAGAACTTCCAGGCCGCGGTGGAGGTGGAGACCGGCAGAAATCTGAAGGTGCTGCGCACCGACCGGGGAGGGGAGTTTACGTCCGTCGAGTTCGGGCGCTATTGTGCCGAGCGCGGCGTCGAGCGGCAGCTCACCGCCCCCTACTCGCCCCAACAAAATGGGGTAGTCGAGCGCCGGAACCAGAGTGTGGTCGCCATGGCGCGGTGCATGCTCAAGACAAAGGGCCTCCCGAGTTACTTCTGGGGGGAGGCGGTCTCAACGGCGGTCTACATCCTCAACAGATCACCTACGCGTGCGCTCGATGGCAAGACGCCATATGAGGCGTGGTGCGGCGAGCTACCAGCTGTGCACTACTTCCGCACCTTTGGCAGCGTCGCGCATGTCAAGCTCACAAGGCCGAATCAGAAGAAGCTCGACGACCGAAGCATCAAGACGATCTTCGTCGGCTACGAAACTGGCTCCAAGGCGTACCGCTGCTTCGACCCCGTCGGCGAGCGCGTCATCATCAGCCGCGACGTCGTGTTCGATGAGGCGGCACAGTGGAACTGGGAGAACAACGGTGGCGAGTTCGAGAATGACTCCGGGACCTTCGACATCGAGTACGTCACTGAGGTGACCAGGGTGCCGGCAGTAGAACCAGCGTCTTCTTCATCCGGCGCGTCAACGCCGCCCGCGTCACCGCCTCCGGGGAAGTCTACCACACCACCTGTGGGGCTGGCTGGTGCCGAACCAGTCCAGTTCGCGACTCCGCCGGCTGAAATCGACAACGAAGACCTCGATGCGGAGCACGATGATGCTCCTCTCCGCTTCCGCACCATCGACAACATCATCGGCAATGCTTCTCCGCCAGGCCTGGCCCCAAGACTGGTTCACGGTGAGCTCAACTTCACTTCTGTTGAAGAACCATCATCGTTCAGTGAGGCAGAGCAGGATGCGGCGTGGCGCGGAGCAATGATCGAAGAGATGAAAGCCATCGAGGACAATCGAACTTGGGAGCTGACAACACTTCCCGCTGGGCACAGAGCAATTGGGCTCAAGTGGGTGTACAAAGTGAAGCGCAATGAGAAGGGGGAGGTCGTGCGGCACAAGGCACGGCTGGTGGCCAAGGGCTACGCCCAGCGCGCCGGCGTCGACTTCGATGAGGTCTTTGCACCGGTGGCTCGTCTGGAATCTGTGCGCATGATGGTGGCGTTGGCGGCGCATGAGCGCTGGGAAGTTCACCACATGGACGTCAAGAGTGCCTTCCTCAACGGCGAACTCCAGGAGGAGGTCTACGTGCAGCAGCCGCCCGGTTTCACCGTC
Organism: Zoysia matrella; assembly: GCA_001602295.1. Lineage (NCBI taxonomy): Eukaryota > Viridiplantae > Streptophyta > Magnoliopsida > Poales > Poaceae > Zoysia > Zoysia matrella. Next base: position 47,116 of record BCLG01003541.1, read on the forward strand.
GTCGGCAGCGAGCACAAGGTACTGCGCCTTCGCAAGGCGTTGTACGGTCTACGTCAAGCACCCAGGGCCTGGAATGTCAAGCTCGACGCCACCATGGCTCGGCTTGGCTTCCAGAGGAGCAGAGCGGAGCACGGCGTGTACACAAGGAGCAGAGTCAACGGGCGGCTGGTGGTCGGTGTCTATGTAGATGACCTGATCATCACCGGTACAAGCAGCAAGCTTATCAAGGAGTTCAAGACGGAGATGCAGAACATGTTCCAGATGAGCGACCTCGGTTTGTTGTCGTACTATCTCGGAATCGAGGTGAGCCAAGGCCCTAGTGGCATTTTCTTGTGTCAATCATCCTACGCCGCCAAGCTCTTGGAAAGGTGCGGCATGAACTCGTCCAATCCGTGTGCGGCACCCATGGAAAGCCGCCTGAAGCTGACCAAGCAGAGTACCGCAGAGCCGGTGAACTCCACTGAGTACAAAAGTGTCATCGGCGCACTCAGGTATCTGCTGCACACCCGGCCGGACCTTTCTTTTTCGGTCGGGTACCTGAGTAGGTTCATGGAAGAGCCTCGTGAAGACCATCTCATGGCGGTGAAGCGTGTGCTGCGGTACGTGGCCGGCACGCGTGAACTCGGGTTGCATTACACCAAGAATGAAGAAGGGCAACCCAAGTTGGTTGGCTATAGTGATGCTGATCTCGCCGGGGACGTGGACACTCGCAAGAGTACGAGCGGCGTCGTCTTCTTCCTCGGCGGCAATCCCGTCACCTGGCAGGCAACAAAGCAGCGGGTCGTGGCACTATCATCGTGCGAGGCAGAGTACATCGCGGTGGCCACCGCTGCATGCCAAGGAGTCTGGCTAGCTCGGCTCCTAACCGACATGCTCGGGATGGAGTCTGGAGCGCCAGAGTTGTTGGTGGACAATCAGTCCGCCATTGCATTGAGTCGGAACCCTGTCTTCCATGACCGGAGCAAGCATATTGATGTGCGATTCCACTTCATCCGGGAATGTGTTGATGAGGGGAGAATTGTTCTCGGCTACACTGCCACAGAGCAGCAGCTGGCGGACATCCTCACCAAGGCGCTGGGCCGCGTTCGCTTTCAGGAGCTGCGAGGCAAGATTGGCGTCAAGGTTACTGGTAAGCATGCTCAGGATTAGGGGGAGAAATGTTGATACTCCTTCGCATTCTTATCGTTTTGCTTAGTTTGCACTTTCGTTAATTAGCTGAGTCAGTTAGTTAGTGGTGCACGGTCTCTCTGCGGCAATGCGCGTTTGTGGGCTCGACGCACGATCTGTTCGTGCGGGAGCGCGTCGCGCGGCACGTCAGGCATGCCGCGCATGGCGGCCGGATCGGCCGGCCTCAACTCATGTAATTAGCCTATAAATAATGGGGAAGAAAACTGAAAAGGCTGCTCAGTTGTTCGCAGCGCAAATCATCTCCACTCTCGTGTGTGTGTGTGTTGAGTTCCAGGCGCTCGCCGGCGACGAGCTCGCGGTGAACTCCAACACTGATATCAAATTAAAGAAAGATGAAACGACAAATCATTTCCAAATAGCTATATTTTTATTATGTGCTATAGAAATAATATTAATGCAATTAGGCTTGTCACATTAGCTAGACTCACATAGCTCGATCAATCAACAACGTGGTGGTGCATGTCCTTTTACTGCTATAGCCATCGCCAAGTTGTTCCAGCCCCGCCACCACAGTGACGAAGAAGGGGTGCCTATGCCCCCACCCCACCCACCTTAATTTTTCACCATATATGAAATGTAAACTTTATGCCTTATCATTCATATTTTCTGTCCCACCTCTGTCTCACCACCAATACTCCTAGAAATACTGCAACAGCTAGACAAAGAAGCAAATGATGATTCCTAGAATCAAAATGTTGATCAAGACAGAGATCACGATTCATCCAAATATGATCAGAAATGAGTTCCATGGCTTAGTTACTAAATTCATGAACTGATCGAGAAGGTGAAGTAGTTGGATATTTGATTTCTGTAGCTATTATCTCTGGGAATGTAGTATGAGCTTTTGACCTTGTCAGCATCTTGAGCGAATTTAGTCTTCGTTGAACAGCTTAATTCATTCGAGTCTTATAA
>BCLG01003542.1:0-34106 GCA_001602295.1 Zoysia matrella
GATCCCACACTCCACAACAAACTACCTGTCACGCAGCTGCGGGGAAACCAACGAAAACCTAGCACGGACACAGCAACTGCGGGGATCAGAGAGTGTCGAAGCCTCACCATCCGGGCGCGCTCGCCCTTCTCTTCGACGGCGTCATCCTTGAGAACGCGCTCCATCTGCACGAACATGCGGGGAGGGAGTGAAAAAAAAACAGCAATCGAGACCAGAGCGCACAAATCCCTCGAGAGAAAACGGAAGCAAGGTGAGGTGGTCGAATCTTAGGAGAAGGCAGTTACCGTGACGAGCTAGAGGGGATTACCGGATTCCGGAGAGATCGTGCAGCTGCTGGCGGCGGCGGAAGTAGATCAGCTGATCAGGGTTTCGTTCACTCGCTCCGGTCACGTCGGAAGGTTTTGGAAGAGGACGGAGGCGAACCAACTAGAGAGGCCTGTAGAGCTCTGGAATTTTACGGCCCAACCAAAGCGTCACATGGCCTATAAACCGTACAGAATGTGGAGGGACGCTAGGCCCAATATACACAGGTTAATTCTGGTTTTTTTTCCCTTTTTCTTCACCGTTATTTAACTTGCGATATGACTAATGCTAATCAAGATGTGCCCATGCTACACTACCCATAAGATAAAAAGATGCAATTCCCTCCTATACGGAATATACAATTGATTTCTGTGATTTCACAGAAATTTTATAAAAATTTAATAGAAATCAGTTTAATTTCAAAAAAATGCAACCGTTTCAAACGGGACTTTAGCCTTTTACTCTTGTTTTAAAATTGTGTACTATTTTGCTAAGCAAATGTATAGGATCAGGGCCGCTAAATATATAATTTATATTAGATGATGACATTGTTGCATGCCCAAGATTTAGTGGACATGAGGCGGGGATTACATTTTTGGTGTTGTTAGACTTAGTTTTTTCTCTCCAAATTTCTATAGATTACGGATTATAGAGATGAGTATAGACATCCTGATAAATGATTTCACAAATATGGATGTGTTCAATTTTATAACTCGTCGAGTTTTACTGTACTTGATCCTTTTCAAGAATATGAAGTTTTTCGATTACTCATGTCTATTGCGTGAAGTATATACGGCACGCCCACAGGCCACACCACCGTCTGAAGCGTGCAGGAGAAAAGGATAGCAGCGGTACAGTGGCCATTTGTGATGATTAGAGGAGAAAGAAGCTTGGGTCGTTATTAGATAATTAGAGCACCCACAATGTCCGGTGCTTCAACCAAAGATCCTACTTTTCCAAGCTCGAGCACTGGTTGGAACTATTGTACCAATCCCTGCTTCAACCAGAAAATAAGCACCGGGTACTTCAGTCCTTTCTGCTAGTGTTTTTTTTCCTCTCACCTATACCAGGACAACCATAATATCTGTTTGTATACTATATCGACGCTCACACACTCACTTCACAACTCACACTAATACCTCTACTCACGAACAGAGCTACATCATTAAAGATAGCATCTTTTGGAGAAATCATCGAAATTCTTTAAACTTCAACATACGACAGAAGCGTCGTATTCTTTTGTGGCTCTGTACATGGTCTGGAGAGGCATCCACTTGAAATTTATTGGAGATGAACCATTTCACGTAGATTCGATTTTGGAGAATCGCATGTAAGCGGGCTGCATGCTCTCCGAACATGCCAGCCAGTCGACCCATTGCTCGGTTCTCTCTTGCTGCAATACCACTGAGTATTCTTAGGCGAGGAATGGTGTACTGCCAAGCCAGTGTCTCATGCTTTGGGTACTAGTGACGGCGTCCTCGCTGAGGGTGGCCAGTAGCTGCGTGAATTGTCCCCCATCAATGTTCTTACTCCTTCCACCCATTTTTACGAGTTGTTTTTGAATCCAGACACAAGAATTAATAAAAGTAAAAAATATAAAATATTTTAAAAATGAAGAGTAGAGAGATAGTGAAAATGTATTAAAAAAATAAAAATTGTTTCAGATGTGAGAACAATTTATAATTTAAAATTTAAAGATTTCATAGTCACTTATAATTTGAATCAGGGAATACTTTTCTTCCACAGATCCTTGTTTCTCCCATGAAGGGTCACATGCATGTGGTTCCGTGAAGTCCATGTCCTGGTGAGATCCATGCCTGTACACATCATGGCTAAGGCCATCCGTAGTTCGGTACACTCCTTGAGCAGGTGCAGTAAATCTCAAAGGCAATTAAGTGATGACACAATGAGTGGCACAGAGAAAGTTGTTCATGTATTAACCAGTCAATCACAGGCGTCAGGCAAAACTAGGTGCATTTGATATCGTGCCATCTATCTTGGGGAGCAGGATGCCAGCGTGCGGGGTGGATCGAGATCTGAGTTACTCGCATCCAACGCGTGTTCTCGAGACCTAACACGTGTACCCAAGTGATTGGGTCTCCTTGTCACCCACCATGTCTTCTCAATAGCCACTGTGGTAATGCGGTGAGTAACTGCTATGCATTAAGTTTCACAAATATAAAAGTTATTTTAATATTTAAAATTTGTTTTCATTTTCACTTTTCAATATAATTTTTTTTACAATACACTTTCTCTACTTTTAATAAATCTCTATTTCTATCTTTTTCTTTCTAAATCTCTATCTTTTTATTTCTCATTTTTCTAATTTTTTTTAATTCTCGTGCCAAAGCTAAAATGACCGGTATGAACGAAGAAAGTATATAGTATCAAACCCATATATCAATGACTAACAGTTACAACAGAGGATGTGAACTGTGGGTAATGACTTCAGCTCGCCACCCAACATATGTCCTTGTTAATTAGGCGCTAGATGCCACCCAACAGCAGTGTGGCGGAGCTCATCTGTCAGCATGCGGATGGAGACTATTCGTAGACGCTAGATGCGAATCGGGTGGCTTGGAGGCAGGAAGGGCAACTTCATCAAATCAATCTTTTATAGGAGTAGCGATACTCGTCACCTAACCATAATCGGGATTGTAAAATACAAAATATATATTCAATGCGTCCATCAGATCACATTTGTGCAGAAACAAAGCAATTGTTTCGGAATAGTTGTACGTGAAGAAAATATGCTACGTTATCACAGCTGCAGCCCTGCGGAACTCAAAAAGTTCATTCGCAACAAAAGAACCAAGCACTAGTTTATTCATCATAAAGTTCACAGCAGTCTGTTTGGGAATTGGGAAATGGTCTGCAAGATTCTTCGTGGCCAAACATTAGTTCACAGCAGTCGGTTTGTAGTCGACTATGAGGGTCTTCTCCAGTGCAGGCAGGAACTCATTTGCAAATTTGACATGTTCTGGGTGTTCAATGTACTCCCTGATTCCTTCTGTGCTTTCGAATGTGGACTCAAAGACATGTGTGAACCCTTGATGCATGTTTTCTATGCTCACATCAGATCCCCTGCAAATCATAGGGCACATGTGGAAACTGGCATCAGAAACAACAGACTAACTAGTAGGAACTTACACGACAAAAAAAAGAAAAGAAAAGAAAAGAAAACAAAACTACAAATCTATAACATCTGACGGATGAACTCAAATTGCTAATATGGACAGATTCAAGTTTGCTAGGATTTGAAAAACCGACACTCAAGAGAACATTATTTTGTGACCAAAAAAAAAACTTTATAAAGACTGACTTGATTTCTCATAGATCAAATGGAACATTTCTTCATCATACTTATTGCAGGATATATAAAAAATTGATAATCTTGTACATATTTATTTGCAAAATACTCTCCGTCTAGAAATGTAAGCATTTCTAGGTTTGTCAAAGTCAAACAGTTACAACTTTGACCATAAATATATGAATTTTATTATGTTTGATAAAGTATAATGGTGTTATCAGATTTATTGTAAAATTAACTATCATAATAAGTAATTCTTGATCTTTCAAAAATTAATCTGTTGAGATATTATTAGTCAAAACCATAACTATTTGATTTTAACCAAACACAGGAATACTTGAATGCTTAGACAGGAGTAGAAGCCATGCCAGGTCTAGAGATCTATAAAGCTAAATATCATAGCAGGTGAGCAAAAAGCCATGAATTATGCTTGTGGCAGTGCTCATAGATAGAAAACATAGCCGAACTTAAAGTCAACAAGTGACTCAATCACTATTCCTTATCAATACTAGGGATATCAATCTCTGTAATTTTGTATTATTATTTTCTTAAATTAACGACTCCCAAAATTTTGTCTACTGGAAAACAAAAGGCAGTGATCACTGAGTAGGCTGCAGCCTAAAACATGCCAAGTTGACTCTGTTACTAGCATGGAAACAACGCTTGATCTCTGGATCCAAGACAGCCTAGACAAACCGCACCAGGCACCCAATATCTCGAGCACCTGGCTGGCGTAACGGAGACACCGCCCATTGAGCCACCCCCCGCAGAGTACCGTGCCGTGCGAAGGAGCAGAGGCAGCATGGGCAACTAATGGCTCGAGAAGGAATCGTAGCGGTAAGGGCAAGCTTGGGGCATGTACCAGTGGAAGGCCTTCATGGAGGGCACGACGTTGACGAGGGCGGCGTAGCCGCGGATCAGCTGGTCCAGCCGCTCCGGCGTCACCTCATCCTTGAACTTGGCAAGGAGGATGTGCTTCACCACGCGTCCGCCGCTGGCCGGCCCTGTCCCCTCCGCCGCCATCGTTTCTGGCTCCACTCAAGGGCCTCTGTTTTTGGTGGTGGTAGGTGGCAGTCGAGTGTGTTCTGCTCCCTGACCGTCCGAGTGGCATGGGCCGGTTGAGAAAGGGAGTACCGCCTCCCTAAACAATGGTTTTGTGTCAGAATCACGACGTTGTTGGCTCCACGATCATCATCGATATTTAGACGTGAGCAACAGGGAACTGGGAACGTCTTCATCTCGTGTAGGTACGAGGTAGAATTTAAGACAGACTGAAACTATTGTCGACTCTTTATTTGTACAACCTCCGTTCCAAAATACTCACTCCATCTAAAAATAAATAATATTTTTACAAAATTTTTAATAAAATAAATAGTCAAAGGTTAATTTTAAAAAAATCAAAAACGTCACTTAAAGTGAGACAGAGAGAAATAAAATAGATTTCTAAGTTTAATTAAAGTTAATTTTAATTTTTACTAATAATATTAAAAAATTACATAATTTTTAATATAAAAATATACTTTTAATGAAAGCTTATTTCACGATAAAAAAATTCTATGTTAAAATATTGCTAATTTTTTATTATTAATAGTTCAAGTGATAAAAATTTGACTTTAACTAAACTTAAAAATATTTATATTTTAAAACGAAAGGTGTATGATAATCAAATTATTAATTATTGTAATATTAAATTAGGAGAGTAATTTGTTTATTCGAAACCAACGCATATGACAGCCTCAAACACATGCTAGTCTCAGGCGTTTGGCCAGCAGAAACGATTCTGTTTCTTAGGTGAATCGGTAGGAACGGTACCATCGGACGAAATAGCGAACCGTTTCGGTCCTAAAACGATAAAATGATTCGAGCTTTTACGTTGCATCGCTGGAAGACCCAAAACCGAGATTCGCAGGTGAACGCGTTTGGTATAGTTACGATTCTACAAAGAATAAAAAATGAATTAGAAATTGTTGACACTCAAAATTTGCATGTTCAAAAGACCAAAAATTCTGATTTTTTAAATCGAATGCTCTAGTTTGACAGATTGAATACAGTAGAAAGTATCTAAATTCCATCCGATAATGATTATTTCTCAAGATTGTTTTCCAACAAAAAAAGTGTTTAAAAAGATATGAAGATGAAACAAATCTATGATTTGAAGGTTCTAGAATGTAGCCCTCGCCGAGATGATCAAAATAGATATATAGATCACCAAAATGGTTGCGACCGGCCTGAAGACTCCGGCAGACCCTTTTCTAGAATCGTATTTTTGGACCTTCGAAGTGTCCGGTAAAGTACCGGAGGGTCCAGTACCGGAGTGTCCGGCCCAAGGCCGGAGTATCCGGTACTCGAAGTCGGTTTTTGGTAGTTTTTACGCCAAATCGGATATAATTTGTTGCCTAATTAATAGTATCTGTTACTCCACGGGATAAGACCATCTCACCTCTATATAAAGAGCCCTAAAGCTAATTGAGAGACCTAACCCACTCCCATCGTTAAACAATATGTCTTTACTTTTATCTTTTTTACCCTATCTCTCTTTCAAACCCTAATTTTTGTTTTTCTCTCGCCTCGACGACGAATGAAGGCGATCCGACTATCTTGACTGAGCCCGGATCAACCTAGGACAATCCTCCTCTGACGGAGTCCCTCCCGAGGTGGGATTGTCCGGGAGGTGCTGTCCAAACCTAGCATTGAAGAGACGCCGGCATTCCCGCACACGGACGTGCGAGCGGTGTGTTGGCCCGGACCCGATTTCGGCGTCAACATACTTTTTGACGACACCGCTGGGAAAGAAAGTTCAGGTTATTAAAGGCGAATCAATCTTCTCTAGTTATGAACTTCGAGGACAATGGGAAGTTCATCTTCCCGGTGAAATTTGAGGAAATTCCCGAGGAAGTTTGGAAGGCGTTCATGGACCGTAAGAAGGCACGAGATGATCAAGAACTTCAAGAATTGATAGCGCACTTCTACAAGGATCGACAAAGCAATATCAAGCGAATCAATGATCCATCTACTAGAAAGGTCAACTCTATTCTTGAATCGGCTATCGAAAAGCCGACTAATACTAATATGGATCTTGATATTGATGTTTGCAAAGATATGCAACTAATGATGTTGGCCAAGAAGAAAAAGATCCAATTTGGTTATCACAAGCCGAATCTAATTCAAGTGTAGAAGATTCATCTACTACTACACTCGGGGGGGCAACACAATAGCGCCCAGATTGGTCCAATTGGTTCTACAACTAATCCGACCGATTTTTCTAAAAATCATGAGACTAATAAAAAATCAAAGATGTTGAAGCTTAAAAAACCTGAGATTGGTGTTTGGAAAGTTGTTGAACCTAGATGTCGGAATAAGCATCAAAATAGAATACCGAAGTTTGATGAACTTCATGCTAAAAAAGAGAAAACACACAAAGATGCTAGCCGACATAAAAATTATACGCAAGAGTCCAATTCCAACATCACATAGAGATCATGGGAATCGGCAATGGAATAAATCTCATACATCAATGCCAATTCCATCCTATAAGTCATCTATGTCTCAACCGTCGGGATCTTACAATAGCAATCCTTATTCTTACATTCCATGGTATTCGTGGATGCCGCCTACTCCGATATACTCCTATCAAGATTCAATCTATTATGGAGGTCCAACAAAACATAGATCACCACCTATACAAAGCGACCGTTTTGATCAAAAGAATCGGTCTTTAGATAAAACTAATCAACAGGTGGTTAGAAAAGTTTATCGTGTAAAAAAAATTGGAACTTAGAGAAAAAAATCAGATACGATAATTGAGAAAAAGTCGATTATCAATACATCAGCTAATGACAAACCTTGCTCCAACCATGAATTAGAAAAGAAGACCAAACAAAAGCCATATTCGGTTGGGGGGCAAGGTATTAAGAAAAAGAAGAAGGCAAATAGCAAGCCTACCTTTAATGAGCTTCTATCCAAGTATAAAGAGGAGGCTGCAAGAATGAAAAGCAATAAGATCAATGAGCCAAAGAGGAGCCAATGGAGGAGATCTCCATCACAAAAAGAAAAGGTACATCAACCTCATTGGCGAACACCTCATTGGTCTTCATCATATATTCCATCAATGCGTACACCATAGACTACACATTTGAATAAGTTTGACTGTCATCCATGGTTTTATCGTACTCTTTGGTTCCCATGTCATTGTAATCTACATTTTAATTGGTCTTTATCAAAGAGCAATATGTATGGGTGGCCATTAGGGTCACACCAGAATTTATGCCATTAGATTGAACTTCAATGTTCAAATAGCCGAAATATTAATTGATATGATTTAACACATTGCTACCATTGACAGAATATTGTTTCAACTACTTCATTGGCTTTCATTAGGTATATCGGTTCTAGATAACCGATATATTGTTTATCATCGTACTTAAGCAATTTTGGGTAATAAGAATATTTTTTGGCACGCTAGCTTTGCTAAAAAACAGGGGGGCATATATTGACACTCAAAATTCGCATCTTGAGAAGACCCAAAATTCTGGTTTCCTAAATCGGATGCTTCGGTTTGGTAGACCGAATATAGTAAAAAGTATCTAAATTCTATCCGATAATGATTATTTTGCAAAGATTGTTTTCCAACATGTTTTTAGGATGTGGAAGATATTTTCGACGAGTTTGGTTAAATTCTACTTAAGAAAGAAAGAAGTGTTTAAAAAGATATGAAGATGAAGCCAAATTTATGATTTGAAGGTTCTAGGACGTAGTCCTCGCCGAGACGATAAAAACGGATATATGGATCACCTAAATTCGAGACCGGACGAGGAATTCACGGCCTTAGCAAAAATGGCTGCGACAGAGCCAAAACTCCGGCGGACCTCTTTCTGGAATCGTATTTTTGGACCCTCGGAGTGTCCGACAAAGTACCAGAGGGTCCGGTACCAGAGTGTCCGGCCCAAGGCTGGAGTATCGGATACCTGAAGTCGGTTTTTGGTAGTTTTTACGCCAAATCAGATCTAATTTGTTGCCTAATTAATAGAATCTGTTACTCCACGAGATAAGACCATCTCACCTTATATAAAGAGGCCTAAAGAGGCCTAAGGCCGATTGAGAGACCTAACCCACTCCAATTGTTAAACAATATGTCTTTACTTTTATTTTTTTTACCCTATCTCTTTTTTAAACTCTAATTTCTGTTCTTCTCTTGCTCCGACGACGAATGAAGGCGATCCGACTGTCTTGACCGAGCCCAGATCAACCCTGGTACGATCCTCCTCTGACGGGGTCTCTCTCGAAGTGGGATTGTTTAGATGCTATCCAAACACGACGTTGAAGAGACGCCGGCGTTTCTGCACACGGACGTGCGAGTGGCGTGTTGGCCCGAACCCGATTTCGACGTCAACAGAAATGTTTCAGTTTCAGCTCAGAATCTTTTTTAGTCAGAAATAGAATCACTTTAATAACTGTTTATTAAATTTTAGTGATTTAGATTCAGTAAAGCAAAGCAAAGAGGATGATTAGAATGATCAATATACTTTTTTGTGCTAATATTAAAAATATTAGAACAACTTTTAAAATTTTTAGAAACTAACGAAACAACTTTAGAAATAAGTCAGAGGGCACTTTTATGAAGAGCTCGACGAGACGAACTTAATGAAACAATTTTAAAAAACTTTAAACTTGAGAGAACTTTTTTTAATTCTCAAAAATTAACCATTAAAAAGAATTTGCAATACTGTGAAGGGTTTCATGCGTGAAACACCCTTCCGGCCGTTTCACGTCGCAGGCCAAAAAATCAAATCGTTTCCTATCGCTTCTCCGGTGAAAGTTTTTTTTTTTTTTTTTTTTTTGTCGTTTGGCTTCGTTTCTCCCGTTCCGACCGAGAATGTGAAACGATTCCATCGTCCAAACGCACCCATATATGTCTCTCCCGCATGAGCAAGGTATTATTCTCAAGTTTTGGAATTTTTTTTGAACGGTTAATTTTTAAAAATTCAAAAAAGTTCTCTCAAATTTTAAAATTTTCTAAAATTGTCCTGTTAGTTTTGTATCATCGAGCTTTTCCGGTGGCAGAGAGAGGGCCGGTGCTGCAGCACCGGTCCTATACCTGTTTTTTCTATTTAATAAGTAAAAAGCAGCTAGTATTTAAATTTTACTTAATCTTACTGGTTTTAGTACATGTCTATTGATTTAGCATCCTGACCAAAGATGAACTTGACTTTGCCACTGAGGGACTCTTCGAATTATTTTTGAAGTTTTCTAAAGTCGTTCATAGGTCTCATTCAAATCCTTCTCCTCGGTTTACTGACTGTTTTTGACTTAAAACATTTGTACACTAAAACTAAAACATTGCTGATTCTTCAGATAATCAAAACCTTACCAAACACATCCTCAATGCTTTCGTGTAGCTAGCACGAAATAAAACCTATTACTTCCTCCATTCCTTAACAAATTTAGGTACGGAGGAAGGAGTAATACTGCGCACAAAGATGTGGTACGGTGATTAATGCACTTTCAACGCAAAAAAAAAAAAATTCATTCTATCACGTTAATATCGTGTCAAGTCCATTTTTTGGTAAAACTTTCCAGCTGAAATAACGTGAAAAAATAAGTGAATGTAGAGCACTATTTTGGTGCTCTTGCAAAATAACGTGACATGCAACAAAAAAAAATGTACCGTACCATTAATAATTATTACAATGTACTTCCTCAGTAATTAAATTGATGACTTCTAATATTAACTTTTACTATTCGTTTTATTCAAAAAGTTTTGATAAATATCATATATTTTATTATAATTTGATTTATCACTAGAGTTATTTATCATAATTTAAAATTTTAAACATTCTGAACTAATTTTTTGAATGAAATAAATAGTCAAAATTGATGTTAAAAATCAATAACGACATTAATTTAAAAACAGAGGAAGTAAGCAACGGAGGTAGGGCACCAGAGCCGATAAAAATTAGAAAACCATTGTTGGTTGAGATTTAATTCTTATCTTACCTCTCTAGAGTAAGCCAGGGTTCTGTTACCTAACGTGCTTGTCAATTTCCAACCCTCTGACGCACGGATTGAGATTGTCTGACGATCGTCACTCTCGTTGCCGTGTAGGGCGCACTCCCTCGTGGCCCACACGGCAGCGACCTTCGTCCCTCTGATCGTCAGAGAATCCGCTTCCCTGAGGCACACCCCGTGGCTGGTGGGGTTTTTTTGTTAGTGGGTTGAATTAGTGATAATGGGCCGCAACAATTAAATTTAGTTTAGTATTTTAAATTTCAAATATATTTTCTCTCAATCCGTAACTAATTATGTGATTCCGTTTGAAGCATCATATTAGTTATAATTAATATAAAAATAAGATCTCATATAAATATAATTTTTAATTTGATCCCACATAATTTTTTTTATAAAAATAAATTTAATTTTTATTTTTTAATATTTCATCTCAATGAATTAATTCAATTTCCAAAAGTGAAAATAACTTATGTAAGCAATAACGTTAATTGTTCCAGCAGTAAAAATAAATGTTCTAGTAATAAAAACAATTTATTCTAAATATTTTATGTAAATGGGAAAAATAGAAATGGAAAATATAAAAACAATTTTTAAAATGAAAGAAATTAAAAAGATAGAAAATTAGAAAGAAAGATATGTAAAAATTAAAAAGTAAATAAATAATAAAACAAAAATTAATTACTCTTGTGGTAAGATTCAATTGTCCCGACGGTGATAAAATTGTTCTAGCTATAAAAATTAATTATTCCGGTAATAAATCTACGTATTGTTTAAAAAGTACTTTCACTGAACGCAAGCATTAGAGCATAAAATAGAGGAAAAATAAAAAAAATATAAAAATGAAAAAGTAAGAAGGAAAATATAAAAGAAAGTCAAATGGGTGAAAAGAAATTAAAAAAATATAAATGAAAGTAAAGAATAAAACACTTCTTATAAAAAAGATTCCTACGTTCCAAATGGGTCCTAATGCACATAAAAAAAAGGAAAAAACAGTTCGAGGTAGGAAAAAGACTAAAGTTCCCTCGTATACTCTCAAATAGGAGTGAAGCTCCTGTGCCACTCTCACCCGAGCCTCTTTCCCGTTGAGCTCTAAAAAACTAGCACGAGTTAACGGTGCCATTTCGGATTAAAGGTTTTAATAGGCTCTTGGAGTGGGAGAGAAGCAAGCAGTGCAGGTAAAGAAGTGCAACTGAAATCAGTAGCACAGGTATTGCCGACCTATAGTATGAGTTGTTTTCTGCTGTCAAAGGTAACCTGCAAGAAAATGAAGTCAACCATTTCAAATTTCTGGAGGGGTGGCTCAGCTGCTAACCGGAAAATGCATTGGATGAGTTGGGAAAATCTGACAGAACACAAATCAAAAGGAGGTATGGGTTTCAGAGACTTACACCTGTTTAACAAGGATATGCTTGGAAAAACAGGGGTGGAGTCTGTTAACTAGACCTGAGAGTCTATGTGCCAAAGTGTTGAAAGGAAAATATTTTCATGATGTTGACTTTGCAGCAAGTACAAGAAAAAGAAATGCTAGTCAAATTTGGAAAGCAATAAGAGTAGGGAAGGATATTTTAAATAAGGGCTTGATCAGAAGGATTGGACATGGGCTAACAACTAATATCTGGCAAGATAGATGGATTCCAAGTCACTTCAATGCAAAACCTGTTACACCTTTCGATACGAGGATGTGGTGCTGGTTTCAGATCTGTTGTCGGATTTGGTCAGTGGAAGGATCAGGGAAGTTTTCTTGCTGATTGATGCTGATGCAATCCTGAAAATTCCAACACGATCACATGATGATGATTGGTGAGCTTGGGAACCAGAGAAACATGGCAATTATTCAGTGAAGTCGGCTGATAGATTACTGGATGCAGCGTTTGATCGAGGAAAGCCTGACCAAGGTACCAGTTCTTCAAACGATACATGGCAACTCATTTGGAGAAAGTGATGCACCACTGAAGAAGGCAGTGCAATGGGCGACCGACATTGCGTTTGATCTTTGGCATATATTGAATGTGAAGGAGAAAAAAGACAGCAAGTGCAATCAGTTTTCTCTTGGCAGCCTCCTGCTTTTGGTTGGCTAAAGTGTAATATAGATGGTGCTTTCAAAATGGAGTTGTCTGTAGGTGCAACTGGTTTTATTCTCCGGGATCACCGTGGGGACTTCAAAGGTGCCAGCCCAAATGGTATGATCACTGTCTCAATGCACTGACGATGGAGGCTTTAGCTTGCAGAGATGTTGTTTTATCAGCTTCTCGGATGGAAGTTCTGAATTTACTTGTGGAAACTGATTCTCAAGAGCTGGTACTGTTATGGAAAGAATTAGGTGTTCAAAGATCAAGGATTTCACCTATTCTTTGGGAGATTAAGGAGATCAGTACTGGTTTTCAATCTTTTGTTATTTCTTTTACAAAGAGTGAGTGTAATAGAGTAGCCCATTCTATAGCGAAACTGGTTTCAAGCGATGACAAGCATAGGGAGTGGCGGGAAATCCCGACTTGTCTAGCTGTGCTGATGTTAAAGGATTGGAACCCAGTGTAATTTCAACGATTAATGAAGTTTTTTTGTCTAAAAAAATAGTTAGCGGTTGCAGTGGGAACCGACAAGCAGGCACGCTGGGTGAGCACGCGCAGTAGGATAAGTGGTCACACGGGCGCAGCAGGCTAAGGCTCTGTTTGGATGTTGATGTTTTAAAAAAATCAGTGTTCAAAAACTATGGTTTTAGAAAAAAGGAGAGGCGAGAGAAGGAAACAAGAAACCAACGCAGCACGGACCATGATTTTCCGGTCAACTGGACCTTGATCTCGTCGTCAACCCACCTGGGTCAGATTCTTGGGCTGGCTCCAGGGACTTCAACACCTCTTTGAGGTCGCGCGCTAGGGAGTCGGGAACAAAATCACGGATAGAGATCTCGTGCCTGCGGCAGAAGAGAGTGCAGCGCCGGCTCGTGCCACCCTGTTAGCTGAGAGCGCGTGTGACACGCGAGGGAAAGGGAGGCACGCCGTTTCTCAGTTTAGGAAAAAGAGCTCTAAAGTGGAGTTTCTAAAACTTCAAAAAGAAAAATTGAGGTATTGAGAATACTATAGTAGTTTCTAAAATTATAGAATTAATTACATCCAAACACCTTCTTATTTATTGAAACTATAGTATTTTTTTGTAACTATGATATTCTTCCAATACTTTAAAACAACTTTATATCCAAAGAGACCTAAGCGTGGGCTAAGTGTGGCGAGCAGTTGGACAGCAATGTGTAACTTGGGCGAGCGCGGGAGTCGCGGCTGCCATCTAGGCGACAAAGTAATGAAGTCTTAGAATCCCACATGCGCGTTGAGAGAGCGTCTGAGAAGAAAAAAAACTGGCCCAACGTCTGGGCGATCGAGTAACGAAAGTCTCAGGATCCCACATGCGCGCTGAGAGAGAGCGTCTGAGAAGGAAAAAACTGGCCCAAGTATTTGTGTGCACACCCGCCGTTGCGTCGTCTATCACATGGAACGACTGGTTGGCTCAAAATAATTTGAGAAGAAGTCGATTGAGAAATAGAACGCAAAGTACACCCTATTTTGTAGTTTTGGGGCGCACATATATGTTGCGGTGTGGAGTAGTGTCACAGAGAACATGGACGCAACAGTTCTATGTAAAATATGTCACAGATCAATTAATTTATTTACGACGAATCTGAAAGCGCAACTTTCATTTTATCATATTTAATTGAATCCATAGATATTATTGACCAAAATTAGTTGACATCTAACCCAGATGCAGTATAAATTACCCATTATTTTTTTAACAGATAGCATCACATAGCACATAGGCTGGGCTTTTCGGTCATCACTGCTATGTCTTTTATGGTCTAGGTACTATTAGTGTGAATGACAAAAACGTACCTATTTTCCATTATGAGATGCACGTTGATGTGTACGCAGTTCTTGATCTTCCGTCAGGTCATGGTAACTTTCGATTTGACGAAGATGCGATACGCAATCGATCTGGCCTCAAATCAACACGATTCAAACCCCGCAATCGTAGCACCACTTCTCCTCTGGTTATCAAACGTGCACACACGATTGACCTCGTCAAAAAGACTAATCCCAGCCTACGAATCGAAGAACACAAGAAAGAACAAGGAAAAATGCAACTCAATTGCGAAATCTGAATTAAATCATTAAGTTAGAAGACCAACAAACCGTCAAACGACGAAACTGTTTGGAAACAGATGAAAACTAATCAAAACCTATCTCTAATGATGGCGGTTACTATTTATATAGAGGTTGGGACGTCTTTAAGAAAAAACCCTAATACTGATTGGCTTATAAAAGATACACGGTCGAAAGGCCAAAAGATAGTGTCGCAGCACCAAGGCAGTTTTTTGATGTCATCTTGTTTTGACAATTTCTGGAGATCTATGAAGTATTTTCGCACGAGAT
Source organism: Zoysia matrella (assembly GCA_001602295.1). Lineage (NCBI taxonomy): Eukaryota > Viridiplantae > Streptophyta > Magnoliopsida > Poales > Poaceae > Zoysia > Zoysia matrella. Next base: position 15,037 of record BCLG01003542.1, read on the forward strand.
TAGATCCGTTAGAAAGCTTATCTCTTTAGCTTTTTATACATATCTATAACGTCTAAAACAGAGCTTGTATGAAACCGAGGCATCTATTTTAGTGCAGCCTGCTCCTGGAGTCTGAGTCAGACTCAAATCCGAGTTGTTTGGATCTGCTCCGGGGTCAAACGTGCGATGCTGATCTTGAGCATCTTGAAGTCCTTCTTCATGCTTCTCTTGACCCTCTCCAATGTTTCTAATCATGATAAAGTCATTTGGTAGCAATCTATTTTCAAAGGAATGAAACATGTGTTTAGGAACGAGCTCACCTGTAATCTCAACTGTTGTGCGTGAGTTCCATCAATACTAATTTGATGAGTCTTGTGTGTACCTAAAGGAGTGATGTGCTCATCACACATGGTGTGGAGAGCTTCTATAGCTTGATTATTTAAATAGCACCTTTCACTCGAGATTTTTGCCAACCAGTCGATTGCATCAAAATATTTCGTACATAGGTAAGTTGAGAGCTAAGTAAAGAGCACTAGGCCTGTCCTATGTCTCAATTTGCACGATAGGGCTATGCAGTCCATCCTAATTGCCATTTTTAATTTCATGGTTCCTAATCTCTCGTCAGATCATGTTAACTCTTAATCTGGTGAAGATGCAACATACAATCGATTCAGCCTCAAATCAACACGATTCAAACCCTGCAATCGCTGCATCACTTCTCCTTTGATTATCAACCGTGTAACACATAATAGACCTCGCCAAGAAGGCTAATCTCAACCTGTGAATTGAAGAACACAAGCAAGAACAAAGAAGAACACAACACATATGCGAAATTTAAATTAAACTTACAAAGTTGTGATCACAAAAACTGTCTAGCGGCGAAACTGTTTGATAACAGATTAAACTAATCAAAACCTAAATCTAATGAAGGTTGCTACTATTTGTATATAGGTGAGAGTGTTCTTAGAAGTAAACCGTAATACTAATAAGTCTAGAAAAGATACACAGCCTAAGGGTCAAAAGATGGTGTCACAGTACCTTAACAAATTTTGAATATCATATTATTTCAGTGATTTCTAGAGACAAAGAGAGTATTTTCGCATGAGATTAGATCTGTTGGAAAGTTTATCTTCTTAGCTTTTCATCCATATCTAGAACATCTAAATTGGAGTTCGTATGTGACCTGGGCATCTGTTTTAGTGCAGGCTGCTATTGGAGTTTGACTAGGACTCGAACTCGAGTTGGATTCAAACTTTTTTGGAATTAAGCGTTCTTTCTTGTCCTGTGCATCTACAAGTTATTATCCAACTTTCCTTGATCCTCTCAATGTCTCTAATCAGGATAAAGTCATTAGGTAGCAATCTATTCTCAAAGAAAAAAACATGTATTTAGAAACGAGATCACTTCTAATATCAACTGTCGTGCATGCACGAGTTTCATCAATACTAATTTGAGGAGTGTTGTATGTATCTAAAGGAGTCGTCTGCCCTTTCTTGTTTTAAAGTTGTCCTCGACTCAAGTTCATCATCATTACTTCGACTCCACCATACCCTACAACATGCATGGAAAGGTGGAGACCACGGGGTATCTGAGTGCAATCACTTGATGGGTCCAAGAAAGGTGAAGACCACGGGGGTATCTGAGTGCAATCACTTGATGGGTCCAAGATTCTTATAAGCTCATCATCCTCCCCTTCTTGATGGCAAGCCATCCTCAGCTTGCTCTCTTGGATAGCATGATTTGGTAAACTTACTTCAGCAATCAAATCAATTTTGTGCTCACTCACTCGAATGGGTGTAAATCCTAGAGATATTTCTTCGGGAATAGTATCATGATACTTCTGCAAATGGCTAGTAACAGAAGCGAGCAAATAGCTAAAAAGATCACAACATGCAAACAAATCATCTTTGCACACTAAAGCATCACATGAATTATTTTTATCATAAAAATCAGCAACATCAACTTTTGTCAAAATATATTTTTGAAATAATTCGCATGATCATCATCATTATCGTTCTTATGAGAAGGCATAAGGTGTGTTGTATTAAAAAAACTAGATAAACATGACATAGCATGATATTTTGTATTTTCATTATCTAGTTTGTCATTTATTTTCACCATGCAAGAGGATTTTAAATTTGAGCAAATATAAACTCTATACACCATAAACACACCTCTATGCATGTAACATTAAAATTATTTCTAATGAATAGAGACAATTCAGTTTGTGTAAGTATCAGTCTCTACATATCTTAGATCACAAAGAGTATCATACTTAATAGAACCCAAAGTTTTTGGAGAAGATAGCAATTTCAACTCATTATTTTCACATGTAATGGGAGTTAAATGTTTAATTTCAGCACTAGTGAATGGACAAAAATAAGAAGTATCAAATTGATTTGCTTTTTATTGCATGGGAAGAATAAAAATATTAGCACACAACTCAAGATTATCACAAGAACCAGTGGATAAATCAAACATTAATAAATATAAATGGATAAAAGGTGATACTAGCGATTGCCTTACAATAGTATGATAGACAAGAAATTTCAGCATGACTAAAATATTGTCACCTTTTGTAGATTGAAGTTGAATATATTTCTTCTTATTTTCAACAATACTTTTTGGTATGTTATGATCAGTCTCATCTTTAGCTATACATGAAACATTTTGTGTCTCTTCTTTCTCTATGTTTGTATCATTTTCATCTTCTTGTTCGATGCCAATTTTCTGCAAAATGTTAAGAGCAATAGGAGGTACATTAGAAGGCTCCTCTTCCAAACAGTGTACATCACAACTAGACATATGTTCAAAAGATGTATCAACAAAAGTTTGTCTCATTAAAATTTTAGCATCATTCTATGTACGGGAAAATTTTTAGTTATATATAAACATTACCACCAAGTTGAAGCACTATAAACTAATACACTAGCACTCAAAAGTTTTCTACTTTCACACGTACGTCATTATCCAAATATATTATCCATCTCTCTTTCTCAAGCAATATATTTAATAGAATCTAAACCATCATAGGATGGAAGAGATGAAATAATATAATTAGTCCTAGAAGTAGATGATGTAGCAATGGTCAGAACCTCATGCGTCTTTTGATCACGAGCGACATCTCTCTAAGGTGGATTACATATGTCAAGGTTTGCCAAAATATTGTCCACTTGCTCATTTTGTTTTTTAAAGACTACATTGAGATTATCAATGACTCTTTGCAAAGTACTACTCAAATTGTGTTCACCTCTTTTTTTCTATCATGGTTAGAAAGTAGTATATAGACAGTGCAAAGTATTATTTCTACAACTACAGTAGGATGGGTGGTGAGAATTCACCAAAAGGAAACGCTTTAGAGAGCTCTTACAAAGTTCTTACCAAAACAAAGCAAAGGATGGTGCAACTAGTAGCAGGAGAAACTTGGAATCAGTGATGTAGCAATTGCGAGATCGAATACAGTGTTAACTAGAGGTGAATATGTGGAGCTTGGAGAGCTGAAAACTTATTAGTGAAACATAATTTTATAATAGATAATAATATTGAATAAGTGTTCCAAGTATCATGTTCTAGTTGATGAACCAATCTTATAAAAAATCCAAATGTTACAAGAATATGAATAAAGATATCAAAGGGCAGCAATAACACAAACAATAAAGCTCCAGAAATTAACAAATTGTTCAGCACTTGATAAATCAGCAAAGGTTAATTTTCAGCATCTTGATGTTCAATTTTTTTTATTTTTGATATTTTTTTAAACCAGAAGCAGAAAAGATGGCACACAACCAAATTTCGGATCAATTTCATGACAGATATGACCTGGAGAAAATCTTAACTTTCTATAAAATCTATAATGAAACTTCAGAGCGTGAAAATAAAAACTTCTGGTCTGAAATTATTGAATCTAGGGTCATCAAAGGTTGAAAAATTTTCTGTATATATACAAAAAATACTTGTAAGTCTAATTTGGAGTTGAGAAATAAAAGTTATGCCTATTTTAATGATGGATCTCCGTACAATTTTTTTGAAAGGCTGAGAAATATTCGAATTTCAAATTAAATGTGAAATTTGTCGATGGTTTTGTGGCAGAAGCTTACAGATGAGTGATTTGGATGCCAGAGATCTTTTAGTGGTTGAAAGAAGGGAAGGGTGATTGATGTAAGATAAGAGATATGAACACGGATAACAGATTGAACGATGCAAGCGATGAACAACGAAGGAAAACAGCTGATACAAAAAGATTTAAAAAATCAGCAACCAAAATACAAACTAAGGACACAAATTCAACACTACAGACTTTGAAAGAAAATTATGCAGGGGCTAACACACGGTTTGGATAGGGGAAAACCTACAGATTTACTATATTTTTTTAACAGCTTTTCTGTGGACGATAGGATGAATGCAAAATCAACAAGGATAGATGTGAACATAACAGTATACCTGAAGCTCTGATTACCCCTTGATGTGTATGTGGTTCCCGATCTTTCATCAAGTCGTGGTAACTTTTGATTTGGTGGAGATGTAACACACAATCGATCCAGCCTCAAATAGACACAATTCAAACCCTGCAATCGTAGCACCACATCTCCTCTGGTTATCAACCGTGCAACATACGATTGACCTCACCAAAAAGACTAATCCCAGCCTATGAATTGAAGAACACAAGCAGGAACAAAGAAGAATGCAACATAGATGCGAAATCTGAATTAAATGCACAAAATTGTGATCGCACAAACTATTTAGCAGCGAAGCTGTTTGATAACAGATTAAACTAAGCAAAACTTAAGTCTAATGATGGAGGCTACTATTTATATATAGGTTAGAGCATTCTTAGAGGCAAACTATAATACAAATGGGCCTAGAAAAGATACACGGCCCAAGGGTCAAAAGATGGTGTCACAACGCCCTGACAGATTCTGAATATCATGTTATTTTGGTGATTCCTAGAGATCAAGGAAGTATTTTTGTATGGGATTAGATCTGTTGGAAATTTTATCTTCTTAGCTTTCCATCCATATTTAGAATATCCAAATCGGAGTTCGTATGTGACCTGGGCATCCGTTTTAGTGCAGGCTACTCCTGTAGTCCGACTAGGACTCGAACCTGAGTTGGATCCAAACTACTTTTAGAATTGAACGTCCGTCCTTGTCTTGTGCATCTCCAATTTATTCTCCAACTTCTCTTGCTCCTCTGTAATATTTCTAATCATGATAAAGCTATTAGATAGCAATCTATTATAAAAAAAAGAAAACATGTGTTTAGAAACGAGCTCACCTCTAATTTCAACTATCGTGCATGCACGAGTTGCGTCAATACTAATTTGAGGTGTGTTATGTGTATCTAAAGAAGTGATATCCAGATCACATGTGCATTGAAAATAGGCCCAAAGTCTAACAAGCGCGGGGTGGGGTGCGCGTCACACGGCTACGCATTAGCCTAAGCGTCAGCGATGATTCCCAGGTAAGCATGAGCAATTGCTCTACTTTAAAAGGGTAAGGTATAAACCAAATGTTTTCATATCGCTATCTTACATAAAGGCATTTCTGGTTTAATTTGGTCACATATATTCCAGTAACTTTGATGGAGGAGGGTAGGACTGCTACCAGCACTGCAGCACATGCCCAACCTATAGCCGAGCATTCGGGCCACCTGAAATGGCTTGACACAGCCTGGTTAATGACGACAGCTATTGTTTATATAGAGGTTAGGACATTCTTATGGGCGTAGGAAAGATACATAGCTCAAGGCTCAAAAGATGGTGTCGCAGCACCAGGGTAATTTTTGGATGTTATTTTCTTTTAATGATTTTCAATGACTCAAGTCGAATTTAGATATGCAACCAGTGGCATTGGCAAGGTTATCTTTTTAGCTTTCCATTCATATCCAGAACGTCCAAAATGAATCCTGGATAAGACCTAAGCATCCATTTTAGTGCGTACTGCTCCTAGAACCCACGGACAACTCTACTCCGAGTTGGATTGAATCACCTCCGAAATTGAATGTGACTTGCTGGTCTTGAGCATCTCTATATCCTTCTTCATGCTTCCCTTGACCCTCTTCAATATTCCTAATCATAATAAAGTTACCTCTAAGTTCAATCATCGTGCATGAGCTATTGTGATTGGACCATCTATTGTAGGCGGAGGAGCATTGTGTGTATCCAATGAAGGAATGTCCTCATCATCACCTTCCCAGTAGATCCATTCAGTGATCAAAACCTTCAAACTTGCACCGCCGAGCGACAAAGAGATGGCTCAGAAGACACTCCATGGATTTTCAGCTCCTTTTGCTACTAACATAATTACAGGACCTGCTGCCAACACTGAAAATGCCAAGTTCAAGATCAAGATTGGCCTTGTCACCATGGTTCAAACCAACCCATTTTGTGAGAAGGCTAACAAGAACGCAAGTGCCCACCTACAACAGTTCCTGAAGCTCTTTAACACCTTCACCATAAGGGGAGTCACACAAGATGCTATCCAACTTTGACTGTTCCCCTTCTCCCTGTTGGGAAGGGTGAAACAGTAACTCTACACCAACCGAAGAGCTATAGACACCTGAGAAAAGTGTTCAAATGTGTTCCTCGCGAAGTCCTTCCCCATGGGCAAGACGAACACTCTTCGGGGAAGAATTTCAAGTTTTCAACAAGTAGCCAACGAGTCAATTCCTAAAGCATTGTAGTACTTCCAGAAGTACATCCTGGCCCGCCCTCACCATGGGATGGATGACTAACTCCTGATTTAGAACTTCTACAGTGGACTGACAATTTCACATCGATGCTGCTGGATGAATCACTCAATGCCACTAAGGCAATGGACCTCATCGAGAAGATGGTGACAAACCAAGGATGGAGCAACGCCCGTCTTCAGCCCAAGAAGCGAGGTATGCATACCCTTAAAGAAGTTGATATGCTTGCTGTTGTTAGCTTCATGGCCGTTGAGGACCCTCAAAAGGTATGAATGATTTTGGTCATTGAATGAAAACCACGAACTAACCCGTTAGATGTAGGCTCAACATTGCTTTTCTCCATATCTACAAGTTTGTCTCCTCAAGGATGCTTGATGCCCCGTCGGTGGTCCAATGTTTTATAAGTCTTCATGACCGTTGTTCAAGGCTAAAGATGTGGTAGAACCTGTGTGGCTTAGTTTTTTGCCTTGAGTCAATAGGAAAACTGGCACTATTAAGAGGGGTTGAATCACTCGTCTTTGTTTTATAAGTCTTATTGAGTATGGATGCTCTAGGCTCTCTGAGACACTTGAGTGATAGGAGGAGGCTTAATGTCAAGAGTTGCAATGGAAAGCAAGAAGATCTGGACGATGTCAAGCTTCAACACCATGAAGAGTCACCGGACAGTCCCACGGTGTCACCAGATATTTCAGAGATAGTTGAAGATAGAAGTCCAGAGAGGTTTTCTGTCTAATAAAAATACAGGAGTCACCGGACAGTTCGGCTCTCATGCCCGTATGCTTGATAGCTTGATAGGTTGTTCTAGTCTTCTTTGCTTTTTATTGTTTCTTATTGATATCCTAACTTGTTCGTTATCTTGCTTAGTTTCTATATTTCAAGGAGTTGCTTGTTAGATAGTTAGAATCTAGGAAGAGTTTCAAAAGTGATAGTAGTGTTAATGCCTGATTCAACCCCCTTAGGTCACTTGATCCTTACAAGTGGTATCAGAGCCAAGTGCTCAATTTATGGCTTATCGCCTTTGAGAATTGATCAGGAGTGATAGAGAAACGTTCTTCATCGGGGTCCGATAGTGGCTCATGTAAGGAGCGCTTGCTAAGCTACATATATGCCACAAATCGGTGAATTCAGACGTTAACACGAACAACTTGCCAAACTCTTTATCTAGCAAATTTTTGAGTGCTATCATGATTGAAAGTCTAATTATTTTGAGCGCATAGATTCACTCACTTTAAAAATCTTGATGGTGAATCTATAGGTATTACCATGCGACGATTGCATAATTTTGTTGAGAAGATTAATTCTTTTGAAGGGACACTCAAAATCACTCGTGAAGAATCCATCAAAATGCTCTTCTCAATCAAGAAAATCAGTACTCTATCTTCAAATGAAGCTTCATCAACCAAGGATAATCTCGATGCTTCTACTTCAAGTGCAATTGATGGAGTACATGCTCATCACTCTTTTGGACCACGAGTTTGCATCACCTCTTCTTCTACTAGCTTACCTTTATACTTTGATGATAATGATATTGCTTGTAGGGTATTAGAGAATTGCTTTGATGTCTTATGTGAAGAGTACGATAATGCCATGTTGCTTCCTAATAAAACTCAATATGATCTATGTGCTTGTATTGATAAGCTTGTAGAGTGGATCAATACCTATAGGAAGCATCATATGACTCATGATGAAGTTATAAAGAAGAAACTTGGTATATGGGATGCATTTCTTGAGCTCTCTAGAAGACAAAATTCACCAAGTGAAGCTGCCCTTACGGTTGAGGTTAGTACAAATGAATCATATATTAGTTTGGCTACTAACACCTCTTGTCTCATGGCCTCTAGTATGGTAAATACAAGGATAGTGGTAAACATTAGGTACTTGATAGTGGGTGTACTCAACGCATCACCAAAAACTGCAAAATGTTCACTGACATCAAAGAAGAAAAAGATAATGATAAGGTTACATTAGGTGATAATTAAAAAGGGAGAATCAAGGGATTGGGCAAAGTCACTATCTCAAATGACTTGTCCATATCAAATGTCATGTTGGTGGAACCATTGAGCTTCAACCTTCTATCAGTGGCACAACTTTGTGATCTAGTGATAGGACTTGAGTGCCTGATCTTTCGATGAGATGATAACTATCAATTTGATGGAGTCAACCCTCACGATCCGACTATAAACAAATAGGTCGTGTGCGCTTTAGCCATCGCAGAACCAACTCTGAATAGTTATTGATCGTGCTGGACAACAAAATCAACCTGATCACGAAGATCAATTCCTGTAAGCAATCGAAGAACAAGTAAGAACAAGATAGGCAAACTGAAATCTCTGAAAGGTGCAGTTCTCAAAGGCTATCTAACAGGTGGTCGTTGGACACAACTGAAGATCAGAAAGTTTGCACAAGATCTAAACTATAACAAAAGAAAACCCAAGTGTTCGTGGTGGTGGCTGGACCTTTAAATAGGGTGCAAGATGACCACAGGGTGCTGGGGCAGTCTTTAAACCCTAGGACGCACCCCTAATAGGCTCAACTTGATACACGGGCCAACGACCCAAGTTGTGACGCATCAATTTATGTATTAAAACGACGATTGACGCTGACTCAGGTATGATATAAAGGTGAGGCTGGATCCATTCAAAAATAGACTTCATGAGGTTTCCTCAATGTATTAAACACTCAAATTGGATTCCATATGAAGTCGTGGCTTCTGTTGCAAGTTTGTACTGTTCTAGTTTGAATCCACCGTGTGTGAATATTTCATTTAAGTCCTCATCAGATGATGTCCACATCATCCTCCCCCACTTGAATTAGAGTCATCCTCGACTCAAGTTCAGGTGGCAAAACCACCACTCCACCATGCCCTCTAGAAATCATGAAAGGTGGCTTCCATGGAGGTGTTCTGATACGGTCAAGCAGCGCATCAAGACCATATAAGATCTCATCATTCTCCCTTTCTTTATAGCAAGCCGTCCTTGGCTTGATCCAGTGGTCGGTAAAATTTCTTGTTGTCATATTGGGACTAGTGATGAGCATGTAGCTAGGCCACAACAACTTCTCCTGCTTCATGAGTTGCTCATGTTGATAGATCACAAAAGTAGAGAAACTTCGCAAGACACTGTTAATGTTAGTGCATGTTGTTTGATCCTATTTTTGCATTTCAAAAGGGTATTTCAGATTAGTACATACGACTATTTTAGACACTAAAAAATCTTCAATGTCATTATATTTGCCAATTGCATGAAAAACACAATAGCTAAAGCATTGCAAATTGTAATTTTAAAATAATCTCTTCTCCAAATAGTTCAAGTTACAAGGAACATCAAATTCAATTTAATCTAAAGAAGTTAAAGAAGATTTGAGCTCAAACTTTGCCTCGTTATTATCAATGCAATGAAAAGATATAGGTACGTATTCAAGAACAACATTTTCAACTCCATACACTAGTTGTGTTTTGGGGATTAAAGAAACTTGTGCATGCAACTGGTTATAATAATAAGCAAAAGGTGTTGTTTGTGAAATCATAAGTCACTGGAGGTGCTATGGAGGAATGCAAAATACTAGTGTGAGCAATGAGCCATCGCAAATCAGCATGAGGAGCATGAGTATACAGAGATGGGGTGAGGGACTCACAATGTATTTGATTTTTCTTACTCTCCTAGAATATAGTACGTGTCATACAAGCATCATTATCTATAGCCCTTATTTCATCATGTAGCGCAACATCCCCTTTAGACTTCTTCTCACTCTCCTGCAAGATGTTAGGCATAGGACAAGAAACAAAAGAGTGCTCTCTTTCTATTTGTGCTATTGTAGTAAGAGATAAAGTATCACACAACTCTTCTTTATCACATTTCCCTTGTGACAAAGGCACATCATCAATACATTCCACAAATTTGTGATGGTGATTGTTCATGCTTGTATCTTTAGACGATAAAAGTTGATTTTTAGCATTACAAGCAAGGAAATACAAGTGCGAGATTCAGCAGTAAGTTTTAGAGTTGAGCAAAATTTGGATTTTAGAATTGAGACCTTTCATAAACTTACTCATTGTTGAAAGGATCGAGTGACCAAAAAGGAGGGTTGAATCGGGCACTAACACTACTAAACACTCTTTCAAGCTCTTCCTAACTTCTAGCAAACTAGCAACCAACTTCTAACAATAAAGGACTAAGCACGAGAACAACAAAACTCTAGAAGATAAGGAAAGAACGATCTATCAAGCTATCAAGCAAGCCGGCATGAGAGCCACCAAGAGAAGAAACCTATCACACTATCGCAATAAGGTAAATACAACAAGTAAAGAGAAGGGTGAAAGAGATGCTCAACGATTTTTCCCAAGGTCTCAGAAGGATGGTGCCTTCCCCTAATCCTCGTTGGACCACTGCCGTTGGAGTCTTGGTTCCTCCCGTCGTTCTCGGAACGATGCTCACAAAGGTACGCTTCACTCTCGGAGTGAAGTTTCCGACGGTCCGGCTGTAGCAAATAATACCCAAGCGCTAGAGCTGGCCTTCAAGGCTCGGGCGCTCACTTTTGGTGTCACTTTTGAGCAGAGGACCCAAATCCACTCACAAACTTGATGTCATCTTCCACAAGTCTTCGGAAGCTTGGACAACGATGCCTAACCGGTCTAGGTTACCATAGACCAAGAGTAACAAGCCGAGGACACTTCTCTTAGCCTCACAAGCTCTAGAAATGTATTTGCTACTCTTCACTAGCACTCAAGATCTCACTAGATGCTCCCTTGTGCTTCAACTTTGTGATTTGTGACCTTTGGCTTCCACGAGTGATCTCCAACTTCTCTAGCTGCAGGTAACCTCCACAACAGCTCCCCAACAGTTTAAATAGGTCTCAAGCCCAAAAATAGCCGTTGAGAGCCGTTGCCAAAAAGCTGACTGCCTTTTGCAGTCATCGAACTGTCGATGATTGGGACCACCAGACTATCCGGTGACTCCTGGTGTTCGACAGGCAGAAAACATCCTCTTTGGAATCCTTTCCATATGACACCGGACTGTCCGGTGCATACCTTCACCGGACTGTCGGGTGACGTTCTGTTCTGGACTTCCAGAGACACCTCTTCTGGACTTCAGCTCCTGGCTCACCGGACTGTTCGGTCATTGCACCACTAAACTTTCCGGTGACATCTTCACTTCAACTCCAGAGAGCATCTCTCTTTGAACTCTAGCCTCCTGCACTCACCAGACTGTCCGGTGACTCCCGTCGGACTGTTTGATGACTTCTTCTAAACTGCTACCAGAAACTTGCCTTTCTGGACTTCAGATACCAACATTCACTGGACTGTTCGGAGACATCGATGGACTGTCCAATGACCCACCAGATGGTCCTGTGAACTGGTTCCCTCCTCACCGAACTCCGGTCGCGAGGAGTGAAGCATGTTTTAGGGTGAGACATGTCTTAGAATAAGGAAACCGTCGTGTGTGTCTGTATTTGTTTTCGCACCGTTTTAAAAACTCTGTTTTCAGCTCTTCCTTATAAGAACTTGAACTTATTGTCATACTTGAAGCGGTTTCCATATTTTATAATATCACTCGTGTTGTACTATTTGGGTATTGTTGTTCAATATTACCCGAGATCGATCCTAGGCGAGCCGTCCTATATTTTTGGGGCGGTTCTGCCACAGATTAGTATCAGAGCTAGATTGGGGTTAGTACAACTAAAAACAAGTTATTTTTGAAAATTACACGACGGTGTAGTACTAGTTAGTCGGTCCATATAAGGACTATGTTAGTTGAGTCGTCAGGTGCAATGCTAACCCTGCTTTTAGCTTTCCGTTGTTTAATTTTCTTACAACGACAGCTACGCTCAGGTAAGAAGGTAAGGTACGCACTCGAATGCGGTGAAAAGTCGAGGGCTCATCCATACAAGGTTCGGGGGTATGGAGTGTCCCGTACAACGATTAGTACGAGAAGTGAATATGTTCTTCGGAACATATGAATCTTTTGCCGCCTAATGGGGAGTGCGGCCATTCGCCACCTAATGGTAAGTGTGTACCTATTGCCGTGTGATGCGAACCACGGTCATGTCCCTCAAGACGTGGCTTACTTGAGGACGCCCTGTATAGCAATGATACGGGACGTAAGTTTTCTTTTTGTATTTGCCTGCCTGTGGTTGTTTGATTCGTTTTCTGCATGTACGCTAACTTTGTAGTAGTGCGTGTAGAAAGTGACAAACTGAGTCTAGAAGACCGAGTTTGCTACCGAGGTCGCGTATGGTCACTATATTAGACCAACACTTTTCCTTTTTCATAAGGACGTAGGATCGACATATTGTCATTGCATCGTATTGCATTTGCATGAAAAGTTAAAACACCACCCACCTAAATTATCCTTCGAAAATAAAAATCCGGATCTCCGTGTTTGGGTCTGAATTATCTTTCCATTTGTTTCCTTGACCCAAAATTCTCCAAGTTTTAGTGCCACATAGGTTCTAATCATAGTTACTCCTGTTTTCAGCTTCTGCTGCCAGCTTAAAAAATTCATATCTTTTGATCTGTTACTCGTATGAGGACGAGTAAATATGCATTAGAAAGCTATGAAAGTCCTCTACGACTTTGTTATTTAATCATTTCTGTGACTGCTGTCAGTACAGGACAGAATTGGTGTTGTGCTGTTTTTAATAATCTTTCACATACAAGCTATCGAGTCAAGCGGATTTATCATTGGTATACTAACCTTAATTCATGTGTTAAGTAAAGAACATCATTGGTGGTCTGAGAGAATGTTTATACTCTTGTTTTAATGTTCCCTCCGTCTATGACTTCTGTCGAGTTTCTTACTAACAATGTATGCACTTGTATTACAGAATAGTGGGTACTCGTAGCATGGCTGAAATCTATGAGGGGCAATTCTCTCAGCAAGGAGCATCTCAGCAAAGAGCACCTCCGCAAGTGCCTCCACCAGCACCACCTCAAGTGACCATTGAGCAGTTGATGGCCACTCAGAATGAGCTGATGCGAATGCTGATTCAAAACCAATGCATGGGTGCAAACGACAATCAAGCACCTCAACAGCCACAGCAAGCAACATACTCAGAGTTCTTGGCAACTCACCCACCAGTATTTGCTGATGCTGCTGATCCCCTAGATGTGGATGACTGGCTTCGCACCATTCAGTCCAAGTTTGGGCTTATCAGATGCACTGAGCACCAGAAGACCCTGTTTGCTGCCCAACAACTTCGTGGTCGTGCTGGAGCCTGGTGGGCCAATTATGAAGCTGCACTGCCCGCTGATCATCAAGTCGAGTGGGCAAAGTTTTTGTGCACATCATGTTCCTGAGGGTCTTATGAACCGCAAGCTGTAGGAGTTTCTGAATCTCCGGTAGGGTCAGGATAATGTGCATGAGTACTCCCGCAAGTTCAATCACCTTGCGTGGTATGCCTCTCACAATGTTGACACCGATCAGAAGAAAAAAGAGTGTTTCAAGAGAGGTCTGAGTACAAAACTCTGTGATCGCGTGTCACTCTACAACTAAGGTACTTTCAGTGATTTGGTGAGTGCGGCTATCACTCAAGAGGATGTCATACGCACCCACCAGGAGGAGAAAAAGAAGAAGAGGGCAATGGTTGGTTCTTCTAGCCAAGCTCCTCCAAAGTATTGTCATATTGTCACTTCTCCGATGAGTCAGAGGTTTCGAGCTGTAGTGCCACACGGGGGAACTTTCATCTTCCTTCATTTCAGCAACCAAGGGCCATTAATGCTCCACCTCAGCAACACACTCATGGTCCGAGACCTCTACTGCAGCAAGCTCCACCCGTAGCAAGGCCAAACTCTTATCCATGCTACAACTGCGGCAAGACCAGTCACTTTGCTAAGGATTGCCGCCAACCGAGGCAGTAGCCCACCGCAACAACAATAACCGTCCTCAAGCTGCCAACCGAGCTCCACACCAGAAGGATAATGCACCCAAGAAGGGTCAGGTCAATTACACTTCTCTTGGTGAGATTTCAGAAGGTGAAGAAGTACTCGCGGGTACGTTTCTTCTACATGAATATCCCGTAGTGGTACTTTTCGATTCTGGTGCTACTTATAATTTTATAAGCCTATCTTGTGTCAAAAAGTATCAACTATGCACCGTCCCTATGAGGCCACCTTATGTTATTACATCTCCAAGTGGAACTACCTTAGCCACTCAAGGGATACAGCCCGCACCTCTCAACTTAGGGGAAAAGACCTTTCCAGTTCACTTTATTGTTCTAAACTATCAGGAGATAGATGTCATCATAGGGATGAAGTGGATGAGGAATCATAATGCCGTATTACACATCGCGCCCTATGAAATCCAATTAGACTCTCCACTTCATGGTGCGATGTCTTTTAGATTGTCGTATCCCCAACAACCCTCCTCATTGCTCCACCATGCAACCGGTCAAAGTTTCGAGAAGATTCCTATAGTGTGTGAATATCTGGATGTTTTCCCTGAAGACTTACCGGGTATGCCTCCTGACCGAGAAGTGGAGTTCCGTATTGACCTTTAACCAGGCACCGCTCCTATCTTCAAAAGGCCTTATAAGATGGCTCCGAATGAGTTGGCCGAATTGAAGGTGCAATTGAAAGAGCTTATGGACAAGGGTTTTATTTGTTCTAGCTCATGTCCATGGGGATGTCCTGCTCTCTTTATGAAGAAGAAGGACGAATCTCTGAGGTTATGTGTGGATTATCGACCGTTAAATGCGGTCACCATCAAAAACAAGTACCCACTGCCTCGCATTGATATTTTATTCGATCAATTGGTTGGTGCCAAGGTTTTCTCAAAAATTCATCTTCACTCTGACTACCACAAAATTAAAATCCGTGCCGAAGACGTACCAAAAACCGCTTTCTCTACGAGGTACAGCCTATATGAATACCTTGTTATGTCTTTTGGACTAACAAATGCTCTAGCTTATTTCATGTATTTGATGAACTCGGTATTCATGTCGAAGCTGGACAAATTTGTGGTGGTATTCATTGATGATATTCTCATATACTCCAAGTCTAAAGAAGAGCATGCTGAACATCTTCGCAACGTACTTCAACGACTGAGAGATCATCAATTGTATGTTAAATTCAGCAAGTGCGAGTTTTGGCTGAAAGAAGTGCCTTTCCTTGGTCATATTGTTTCTGCGAAAGGCATTGCCATGGATCCAAGGAAAGTGCAAGATGTGCTGAATTGGAAGCCACCTACGTCGGATACTGAAGTCCGTAGCTTTCTTGGACTGGCCAGATATTATCGGAGGTTCATTCTTAACTTCTCTAAGATTACCAAGCCAATGATCGAGCTGCTAAAGAAGGGCATCAAATTTGTCTGGGATAGTGTTTGTGAAGAAGCTTTCCAAATTCTTAAGAAGCACTTGACCACCGCACCCGTTTTGGCTCAACCTGACATCACGAAACCCTTTGATGTATATTGTGATGCTTCTGGTACGGGTCTGGGCTGCGTCCTGATGCAAGAAGGTCATGTGATTGCTTATGCTTCAAGACAACTTCGACGTCATGAGCAAAACTATCCTACTCATAACCTAGAATTAGCATCTGTAGTTCTAGCCTTGAAGATATGGAGACATTATCTCCTAGAGAATCTTGTGCACCTTTATACGGACCACAAGAGTTTAAAATATATCTTCACTCAGCAAGATCTGAATATGAGGCCTTGAAGATGGCTAGAACTTATCAAAGATTATGAGTTAGAGATCCATTATTATTTTGACAAAGCAAATATAGTTGCCGATGCCTTGAGTTGCAAATTTTACTGTCACAACTGTCGAGTTTAAGCAATGTTACCTTCTCTTGAAGCGGAACCAAGCATCAGAGTTCTACCTCATGGGGCTCTGTATAATCTTACTCGTGTTTCGACTCTTCGGGAAGAGATAATTGAGGCTCAACAAAAAGATGCTGGTATGCTGAATATCAAAGAGAGAATAAAAAATGGACAATCAATGCCATTTAGAGAGGATGATGAAGGTACTTTATGGTTCAACAACCGTATGGTGGTACCTAAAAATCATGAGCTACGTAAGAAGATCATGGACGAGGCGCACATGTCCAAATACTCCATTCATCTCGGGAGTAATAAAATGTACCATGATCTTAGAAAGAAGTTTTGGTGGACAAGGATGAAGAGAGAAATTGCTAAATATGTGTCCGAGTGTGACACTTGCCGGAAAGTGAAAGCGGATCATTTACGCTCAGCAGGTCCTCTCCAACCTCTGAGTATTCCTGATTGGAAATGGGAAGACATAAGTATGGATTTCATTGTGGGGCTACCGCTTACCACAAGAAAATATAACTCCATATGGGTTATTGTGGTTCGGTTAACCAAATCCGCTCACTTCATTCTGGTGCATAATTATTACAATGCCAAGAAGTATGCCGAGTTGTATATCTCCCGTGTTCTTTGTCTGCATGGAGTACCCAAAACCATTGTGTCGGATAGAGGCAGCTCGTTTGTGTCTCGCGTTTGGGAGCAACTAAATGCTCGTTTGGGTACCAATCTGATTCGAAGTTACCTCTTGAAGCTTTATATGGTCACTCATGTCGAACTCCTTTGAATAGATCTGAAACTGGTGAACGAGTGAATTTTGAACCTGATTTAGTAGCTCAAGCTGAAGAGAAAGTTCGAACCATTCAGGCGAACTTGAAGGCTGCTAAACCCTGTCAGAAAAGTTATGCCGTTAAAAGGCGTCGCCCCTTAGAATTCCAAATAGGTGATCAAGTCTACCTAAAGGTATCTCCTACCAAAAGTGTGCAACGCTTTGGGATTAGAGGAAAATTGGCTCCCAAATATATTGGTTCATTCTAAGTTCTGGAGAAATGTGGCACTGTCGCCTATCGACTAGAATTGCCATCGCAATTATCTGGGGTGCATAATATCTTTCATGTCTCACAACTCAAGAAATGCTTAAAGCTACCTTCTGATGTTGTGATTCCGGAGGTCGATCAATTGCAAGAAGATCTCACTTATCCCGAATATCCGATTGGCATTGTTGATCACAAAGATCGATTCACTAGCAACGAGACCACTAAATTCTACAAAGTTCAAAGGAGTAATCATTCCAAGGATGAAGCTACATGGAAACAGAAAAATATCTCCAATCAAATTTTCCGGAGTTTCTTCCATCCCTGTAAGTGACCACTCCCGCTACTCCCTCTTTCTTTCTAAATCTCGGGACGAGATTTCTTTAAGGGGGAAGGGCTATAACACTTTATGTTTACGAATAATGAAGCGCTCCATTTGAATTCAAAATTATCAAAAATCCGAGCTCGAAAGAATTTAAACCCAATTTCAAGTTAGTCTCAAATTTAAGTTTGAAATTCAAAATGTGAGTTCAAAATTTTCAATGAAATATTGTGAAACAAAACTCTCGAAAAATCTTGCAACCACTTGAATTTTAGAAATTTTTGGAAAATTTTATTTGAGGTTTAAAAGTCCCAAATAATTTATTTTCCTTTAAAAGCTAGCCTGTCTTCAAAAATGAAATATAATTTTATTTATTTCGATTTTGAACTTATGCCCAAAATAAAAATTGTTCCTTTTCAAAAAACTTCTACCAGCCTACCAAATTTCAGAATTTTTGGAGCTCGGAAAGGGTGCATTTCAGGTCAAAAACAGAGAGCTGTGCTGAAATTCCCAAAAAAATCAGGAAATTGGAAATCTCCGCGGGACCCACCTGTCAGCCGCCCAGCTCGCCCTTCTCCTACCTCCAGCTGCCACGGAGCTGCACACACGCCTCCTTCTCATGCCTCCTTGCGTGCATGCGCGCCACGACCCCAGGTGACATGCCCCCGAGTAAAAGCGCAGAGTCCATGCCCTTCCCTGACCGTCGCCCTCTCCTCTCTCTCGCCCATCTCCCACGGCCGAACGCGCCACCACAGCGGAATGCCGTCCTCCAACCATCCCAGGCCTCCGTTCTTCGGCGAGGAGCTGCGCCACCCCGCCGTCTAGCTTCCCCAGGCCGGCATTCATCCTCCTCTCCGTGCGAGCGACCAGATTTCAAGTTTTCCCCAAATCGGGTGTTTGGGCGCCGCCGGCCAAATCTCGGCTCAATCCGGCGCCATCCCGGTAGGATCTCTTCGATTCTTTTCGAAATCGTGCAGCTCTCTACCTGTACAAGTTCCTGGGGCAAGCAATCGACCAAAAACATCGCCATTTTGTAGGGGATTTGGAGACTTTGCCGTCGGCACCATTGGAGCTCGGGGTGCTCCGCGCCGTCGATCCTTTTCCGCTCCTTCTCCACGTCGACAATCTCCACGCCGACCTTCTCCTCATCGTCGTGAAGCTGTAGGAGCATGTTTTGCCGGTTTTTGTCAACCAGGTCGAGATCTACGCCTCGCCGAACGTCCCCCCGAGCCGCCTCTCGCCGCCTCTCGCCGCCGAGCCATTTCGGTGAGCATCGCCGCTCGCCGACCC